>PVJC01030348.1:0-21430 GCA_004026665.1 Murina feae | reverse complement strand
CCTGGTGCCTGTCTCCTGGGTGGCGCACGTGACCGTGCAGGAGTTCTGGGACGAGACCATCCCGGAGGTGGTGCCCAGGTGGGAGTTCGGGGAAGCCCTCTTCCTGGGCTGGTTCGCGGGGTTTTCTCTGCTCCTCGGGGGGTGCCTGGTCACCTGGGCCGCCTGCTGCACCCAGGCTCCGCTGGCTGCGGGCCAGTACCCGGCGGCAGAAACGCAGTATCTCCGTCACCCCCTGGAGATGAAAAACACTCGCCTGACAGCCTAAGCCCGAGGATCCAGGCGGCCACTCTGCAGGGGACGCTTGCCGAGCCGGACCGGGTAGGATTCCTGCTGCCTGGTCACCAGGCACTGTGCTAGCGACTTCCTCACACGCATTGTCCCCAGGGGCGACTGGCTCCTGAACTTGATTTCTCTCCCAGACGATAAACCACTTTTGTCTTCTACTCCGAAGCCAAAGCCAATCAAGACGTAATAGTACCGTAATCATGCTCGTTTCTGCAGAGGAGTTTCTTCAATTTTAAAACAGACCCAGTGACCGCACAGAACTGGTAAATAAAACATTCTTCACGTACTTACGCCCCTGAGGCGGGTCACTCTGGCCGTGGGAAATGCTCATCAACCCCTTCTCTCCAGTGTTTGAGATGACCTGCTCTATAGAAACAGACTCATGGCATATTTATTTAAAATGTATGACATCTGACTCAACTAAAAAAACGGCCGTTCTTTGAAGGCAGGGGAGGTGAGAGACATGGACGCACTGTGTCTTTAACCAGAGACCTCAGGGCTCCTGGCCACTGACATATGCCTCCGCCCCAGGCCAGGGGCAGAGGAGGGCAGCCTTGTGCATTGGGAGGGTCGCGAAAACCCACCACAAGCCTGCTTTTGCATCTGGGCCCGTGTCTGCAGCAGATGGTGAACGCTGGCCCACCCCCTGCAGGGGGCGCTGCAGGCCAGCCCGGGCTGGGTGTGTGGGTAGAGCTCATGCGGATCCTTGTTTTACTTGCACAATGAGAACATTCTGCCTTTTTTTTTTTTCAAATCAGCAATGCATATCGTCCTATCAACAAGTATTCACAACACGCTACTGGCCCGGGGGATGCTTCTGAAAGGTTTTGTGTTTGTCCTGTACACAGGTCAAGTCCATTCTTGTGTTTGAGCCAATCAGGGAAATCACCTGAGCAACAAATGAAGTCTTAGGGAATATGCATCTTTGCTGAAAAAACAAAAACAAAACAAAAACCACGGAATATTTTCCACCCACAAACACATGAAAAGTGCAGAAACCAGTTAATTTATGTGATATATTTGCACACTTTTACAAACAAGACAAATTAAAACAGAAACATATTCAGAATTTAACCTGATTAAATATTTAGTTCAGTCCTGAGCTTTTGATATTTAATACAATATAAAGTAAAAGCAAAAAAAAAAAAAAGATTTTAAATTTATTTGATTTGCATGCGACAGAGATTCAGCTAAACTTTGTTCATTTGGCGAGAAGTATGCTTTCTGTACCTGTAACACTTAGATTCTGATATACAAAACTGTAGTAACATGTTGATAATTCAAACTTGAGAACTAAATATTACATTCTTTTTACCCTGTGCAGAATAAATTCTACCTTTAAAAAATAGCATTTATAATATTAAAATTCATATTGTCCATATGGTTTTGTGATCAAGTTATTAAAATGTGTCGCTGTGAATCATTTGGGTTAGTACAAATGTGACAGGATTGTTAAAAGCTTCCTATAAATGCATAACACTATAGTTGATTTTTAAAGTGTGGAAGGGATTATATTAAAATAAGTTTATCTCTCGGGTTAGAAATGAGCAAATTTTATAAAATAAAACCAAAAGCTTCTTGGTCACAACTGTTAACTACCAGCCAGAGACAGGTTTTATTCTCCTACACTCGTCTGAAACTTTCTGTATTGCAAAATGTTAACAGCTGATCTGTGATTTATAAAGCTGTAAATATTCCAATATAGCTTCTTCTATGTCAAACATTTAAAATGGCCAGAACCGAACTATATATTAAACAGAACATAAATAAGACCGTAAATAAATAAATGAAGAAAATAAAATCGTACGGTACAACTACACATAACTCCATAAACATTTTCATGGTCAAACTAAGAAGCTGAAAACAGCTGACCTTCACTTATCTCTACATTAAATAAACTTCTCTTTCACATTTGACCTTGACGAAGATGAATGGTATTTTTCTTTAGTTTTCCTCAGTTGGCTGAGAGAATGAACTGTATGTGGTCAATTCGTAAGGCTGGTTTTTTCTCAAAGTAGTGTCACGTCCAGTTATAGCTTCAAAGACATTTGTATAGAAGCGGTGGGACACGCAGGACACAATCAAGTTCAAGGCTCAGAAACTGCTTCATTTGAATTTTGATTCTGATAAAATTCACTTTCTGAAATATGTGTAATAGCTATCAAGGAAATAAAAATTCTTGCTATTGAGGATTCTTGCTTAGAAACAGAATGTGTGTGTGTGTGTATGTGTGTGTGTGTGCTTAAAGGGCCTATTTGGTTAAGGTGATTTTTGCATTTCTAAAAAAAAGGATTTAGTTTGCTATAAAAGATGGCTGGCCAAAAATGGCCTCTTCCAGTATTACAAACTGAGCATTAAATTGCATAGAACTATTTAAACGCCTTCATGCTGGTGAGCTACACTGGGGTCCCGTTTAGGGAGGGCCTGGGCTGGGCCGGCTGGAATTCTGTGCTGGGAGGCACCGCAGGGACGTTGGACAGCTCTCTGTGTCCATCCACAACCGTCGATCCGCCACAGCTTTTGTGTGAGACAGATGGCTCAGCCAGTACTTCAAATTCAGTCTCCCAGGCACACTCTTCTCTTTGCCTCCCACTCCTCCCCAAGTAGAGAGGATCCCCTCAATGAAGGCTGCAAGGAGCTGCTACGAAATGTTACGAATCGGTTTAATAAAGGTCTTAAACTCTGTGTGTGTGTTTTGGCACCTTCGAGTCAATCAGGATACCCTTTCCTCTGTTCCTGGTTTCATCACATGGGTGCCGATGGGTTTCCCTCTCCGTCTTCAGTTCTGTCCTTAGGACGAGGGCCGCCACGTTCCTCTATGGACACCACCCCCACCCCCTGGACGAGCCACACTCACACCTGAATGCCCCCCACACAGCCCTGTGGGGCAGGGGAGCGTGTTTCCGTGGCTGCAGGGCACCCTTCTCCCTGCCCTCGGGGTCAGAGGCCACGAGGCCTTCCGTGCAGCCAGGAGCCTGCTCCCAGGTCTGCATCGTATGTGCTCAAACTCAGCATTTTGTTTTCTTTAGACAAACAAACAAACAAAAGACAAAAAGGAAACTGCTGGAAGGAAACAGGTGACGAACATGAACAGCACCTGCTCCAGGGGGCCGGGGCTCCGCTCCAGCCATTCACGCTGAGCTCGCTGCTCTCCGCTCGGACCAGCCCCCCGGCCCTCGCAGGAAAGGCAGGAGCCGCCTCCGTGCGTCGCCAGCACAGACAGCCCTGGCTCCGCCTGATGCCCTGTTCACGGCCCACTCCTGCTGGCCAACATCTGGGTTCCAGACTAGCCCGCTTTGGTTACCTGATTTTTCTTACTTTTTATGTAAGAATTATGTTCAAAGCACTTTACAAGTTAGCATGTGGAAATTCTGATGAGAAATAACAGCTCTTTCAGAGGTGACGGTCACACACCCTCCCCCCAGACAGACCCACCGGACACTGCTCAGTCCCTGCCTCCCCCAGAGGCCGGGGAGACACGCCTTCTGCAGGACGGGTCACACGTCGTCGGCTGGCAGCGACGGGATGCTGATCTTCGCTCGGGTGAAGTAGGCGATCTTCTCCCTGGAGTCGGGGGGAGGAACGACCCCTCAGTGTGGTGCTGAACACACCGCGACCGCCAGAAACCGGCCCGGCCTCCTGCGGAGTCCCCTCGAGCTCTTGTCCCAAGGGAAGACCTCCGCTTAAAACCAAAGGCCTCTGCCCTTCACAGCGGGCGAAGGACCCCAGCTCTGGCTCCCGCCCGTCACCCGCAGACCACATCCTCACCCTCAGACCACATCCAGACCACGTCCTCACCCGCAGACCACGTCCTCACCCTCAGACCACGTCCTCACCCGCAGACCACGTCCTCACCCTCAGACCACGTCCTCACCCTCAGGCCACGTCCTCACCCTCAGGCCACGTCCTCACCCGCAGACCACGTCCTCACCCACAGACCACGTCCTCACCCACAGACCACGTCCTCACCCTCAGACCACATCCAGACCACGTCCTCACCCACAGACCACGTCTTCACCCTCAGGCCACGTCCTCACCCGCAGACCACGTCCTCACCCTCAGACCACGTCCTCACCCACAGACCACGTCCTCACCCTCAGACCACGTCCTCACCCACACACCATGTCTGTCACCCGAGACCACGACAGTGCCTCCCTTGCTGGGTTTCCAATGTGAGGCAGTTTTTAAACCATCACGGCGTCAGCCCAAGGAGGAGAGTTTCTGAACCCGGTAGGAGAGGGTTCAGAGGCTGAAACCTGAGGAAACTTTGCAGAAGCCTCGGAGAAAACTCTGTGGCACCGGGAATGAAATCAGGACGACCAGCCTGGTGAGCGAGGTGGTGCCTCAATGAGGAGTAGGACCAACTGAAACCACCCGCAGGGGCAGCGGAGGGAGAGGGGCTGGCGGCTCTTCAGAGGGTGGAGTCGGGGCGAGTGAGGCTCTGGGACTTCCTAGCTGCCAGACAGGAGCCACCTGCCATTCCCCCAGACTCTTCCCCTGGTACGCGCCGTCCATCAGCACGTTTACTGAGCGGCAGCCAAGGAGCACGAGGCACCGCCCACCCAGGAACCACACGGTCTGGATGGGGAGCAGGTGAGGGTTGGAGGCCAGAGCCGAGGTGGAAAGACCACAGAAGAGAGAAGCAGGAAAGGAAGAGTGAAAACACGATGGGAACTGGAGAGTCATTTCGTGGTGCAAGGTCCTGGCGGTTTGCTCTATTCCGACAGAGAAGAGTGAGCGTTGAAAAAGGCAAGTGGGTGTGGTCGGGTGTCGCTGAAGCCAGAAGGGGACCCCGGAACACTGCCTGCACATGGGCTGCTTTGCTCACGCGGGGCATCTAGCTGCTCACTTAGCTGCCAGTCCCGTGTGAGACCCGGCACACAAAATTCCCGACGCCTCACTTCCCCGGACAAACCCAAGACCAGGGACGCTACGCTGGCTGTTGGCTCCGAGCAAAGGCAGCCGGCCCACTCCCCATCCCTCCCGGCCGCCCATCCCATGCGTCTCTATCCCCTGCCCGCGGAGCACCGGCCCACTCCCCATCCCGCCCGGCCGCCCCTCCCATGCGTCTCTATCCCCTGCCCGCCCCTCCCATGCGTCTCTATCCCCTGCCTGCGGAGCACCGGCCCACTCCCCATCCCGCCCGGCCGCCCCTCCCATGCGTCTCTATCCCATCCCGCCCCTCCCATGCGTCTCTATCCCCTGCCCGCGGAGCACCGGCCCACTCCCCATCCCGCCCAGCCGCCCCTCCCATGCGTCTCTACCCCCTGCCCGCGGAGCACTGGCCCACTCCCCATCCCGCCCGGCCGCCCCTCCCATGCGTCTCTATCCCCTGCCGGGCGTGTAATGGGCTCGCGTGTTAAGGGAAAGGGGGGTGTTTCCAAACCTCTATCTTGGGTTTTACAGCAGCCAGGTCATGTGATTTCCCCGAGGGGCTACCTCCTGGTTCCCACAGCACCGAGGTGGACAGACCCCCTCACACCGAGTGGGACCCCCAGGGAGCACTTTCCCGCTACAGGTGTGTCTGCAGCGGCGGGCAGGAGGAACCCGACTCTCCACCATGGAGTCTGTGGCACAGGCTCGTCTTTCAGAGTGTGAAGCCCACGCCAACTCCGCTGCCTTTCCCTCCGTCGGGCGCACCCCGTCGGCACCCCGCCAGCTCCTCTGGCCCCGGGAGGCGCAAAGGGCAACGCATCCATCGCACCTGGGAGGAGCGGGTTGGGCGTCTCACACCCTGACACTGAGGCCCAGGGCTCTCCGGGGCGACCCCTCTGTAATTCAGACGCGTGAGGACGCCCCGACGTGACCCACCCCCACGTGAGCCCCACGCGAGCCGGCGGCCGGGTACCTGAAGGACTGCACCTGCCGAGGCACCTTGCGGCTCTGCTCCCGCAGCCGACACACGTCCTTGGAGACCTGCCTCAGCAGTTTCTCCGCGTTCACGTCTTGCTTCTGCTCCTCTTCGGACTGCTCAGCCTGGCGAAGGAAACGGAAACACAAAATCCCCCAAAACCCTCGTCAGAGCCGCCTGGAGGCCGCGCCAGGCTTCAAGGATGGAGACGAAAGCCAGCGGGCACCTCGGGGGCCGACGGGTGGGGTCTTCTCACCATCGCAGACGACACCCACGTGCCAGACCCTGCGGAGGCGCAGCGGCCACGGATTCGAGGCTTGCCCGTGGCATCACATTGAAACGCCTTGGTACCCAGGCAGGGTGGCTATTTACGCAGCTCGGAAACCGCGGAGCCTCAGAAAGGAAGCGAGAAACTGCCCCAGGATCGTGCTTTGGGAAACATACTTCCAACCCTCATGCACCTTTCCAACCCGTTCTCTCTGTCTTAGCCACTGCAAAGCTGTGAACAGGAGCGGAATTCACATTCCCAAAAGGCGACGTAAGTGCGCAGCTCGGAGACCTTCGATGTCTGGACACACGCAGGCCACCCGCCAGGTGGGGACAGAACGTCCCAGCTCCCTACGCTCCTTCGGGACCAGCCCGAGCTCCCAGCGCCTGCCCTCGAGCAGCAGGCCGCCTCGGCAGGCTGCGTACGGAAACGCGAAGGTATAAGGCCTACTCGTGTCTACGGTGGGAAAACTCAAACCCAGCTTTGCAAACCGTTGACCCTCGAGGGGGAGAGACGGCAGTGCTTCTTCGGGATATGAAAGTTGGTCAAGGTCAACCAGCCGTTTGGAATTAGTGCTAATGTTGAATTGAAAGACTCGAGCGTGAAGACGACAATGGTGGTTAGCAAGGTCACAAACACAGGACTAAATCATGTCAGTCTTTAACTCAACATCCCATTTTGCAGAAAGACTGCTGTCCTACAGGCTCCCTTCCACAGTCCTTCCCTGCCAGGAGCACTCTGGGACCCCACTGCCGGCCTCTGCACCCTCGCCTGGGACGAAGTTCCACCACCCACTTTCCAGACCAGGGAAATGCCACTTCCTCCAGGAAGCCTTCCTGGCTCATCTCCTACACCAAAGCACAAGCCCTTTAAGGGCACAACAGTGACGAATTGCCCTGCTGTCTGCTGGGGCATCCAATAGGAGACCTACCATTCAACTCCCTGCTGAATAGACATTCTCTGAGACCCTACTGTGTGTGAGGGTTCTTTCTGTCGGGTGGGATATAATACAGATATGTAATCGGTTTTGTTGCTTAAACTCAAGTTTTCGGTATCAGTTTGATCTCTGAAATTTGATCTCTGAGTTCTATCTAGAATGAGTAGTGCTACTTAGTTAAATGACTCCAAGTTTCACTAAGGTACCATACACTATAAGATTAAGAAATCAGTTTGGACCGAAAAGAGGAGCTTATATTATGGACAGAAGCTTCTATTAGACTTAAGGAGGCGACGAATCTATTTCAGACTTCCATCCAAAAGGGTTGAAAGGAAATAATGTTTTGGCATTTATAATATTCCAGCTGCGTGGAAAATGCTATTTGTATATTATATTATCGACTAGAGGCCCGATGCGTGAAATCTGTGCCAGGGGCTTGTCCCCCGCCGCCAATGCCGCGGCTGCATCTGGAAGGACTTCCGGTCTAATTAGCATATTACACTTTTATTATTATAGATGCAAACATATGCTCCTATACTAAAATATAAACTCTAATCTTGAGAGAGTAAATCAATGTCATCAATATGAAGGCTCTTGAACTTTCTATTTAGGAGGGAGGCTAATAGAAATATTCCTGTAAATACCCTTTTTAAATCTGATTTTCTATGCAGTTTTATGCAGTTGTTTGTCGGGTGAATGTGCGAGGGAGAATGTATGACCTTCCTTGAAGGTCACAGGATGTGGACACTCAGGAGCGTTAACATCAGCGGCACATCCACGGTGATGTGGCCACGTGTGTTAAAAGTTTTCCTGTGTTTATCTGCCAAGTCTCATGTAGAGACAGAGGAAAACGCCGAGCAGAAGTGCCGACCGCGGCCCTCGTTGCCCGCTCCCCTGGGTCAGGAGGCCAGTGGCCCCAGAGCAGCTGCGGGATGGGGGTGTGGAGTGCCGGGGGGGGGGGCCCTCTGACTGCACTGGGGTGGCAGGACCACTCTTAGCTACATCTTGGGTTAAAAAAGGCCACAACAGAAAGGTGCTCCAAGTTGTTGAACAGGGATGTGAAGAGCCGAGCAAGCTGAGGAGGGAGCTGGCCTTGGAGGGGTGGCTCCGCGCCCCCCCCCCCCCCCAGCTGGTGCCCGGGCTGCACCTGCTTCTCGGCCTCCCGCAGCAGCCTCTGGAAGCGGTCGTCCTCCAGCACGCCGGGCGGGAGGTCCGTCTCCCCCTGGGCCCTCAGCTCCTCCAGCCTCTGCCGCAGGTCCCGCAGCGCCTGCAGCTCGTCGTTGAGGCGGCTCTGGCGGGTGAGCGAGGCCTGCAGGTCCAGCTCCAGGTCCAGGGACGTACGCACCGGGCACTCCTGGGCTGCTCTTCGGAGGACGGGCTGGCAAACCGCCTGCGTGGTTGGAAAACAAACCACGAAACACCCTGAGCACACGGCCCTCATCCCCCGCTGCCCTGCTTCCTGGCACTGGGGGTGGCAGCTCCCGGCTCCGAGGGAGGCCTCGCCCGCCGATGCTGAGCCCCGGCCCGTGACGGTCAGCGGGAGTGGCGTGTGTCACTCCCAGCGGAAGCTTTCAACGCCAGTGTTCAGTCTGCACGCTTCTTGCACCTGCTGCATCAGAGACGGGTCCCGAGGGAGGACCACAGCGGCAGGGCACCCAGCCGAACGGCATGAGCAAGTGCTGGGCAAGAAGCAAACCTTCACTGCCCCAACCTGACTTCCCGTTATCACCACAGGACAGCCTCCTCGGCCTCTCCTCGCGCTCACACCTGCTGCCTTCACGTCTGTGAGTGCCAGCCGGAAGGCCGCGGTCGGCAGGGCTCAGATCTGACCCCTCCTCTAAGCAACGCTTTAATCCTGGCCCCTTCCTCAGTTTCCCATCGTCTCATATCAGCTCTCACCCCCGCATCTCGGTTGTTCTTCCTGCAACCAGTCTTACCAGTTTATCAAGAAATAACCTGAATATGCATGAGTGAATGTCTGCTTGGGTCTGTAGGCAAAACCCCAGTGAGAGGACACAGTGTGTGACCCTGAGGAGGAGTTAGAGGTAGACTGAGGTAGGGACCGCTGTGCCACAGACATCAGCGGCGGGGAGGTCAGTGTGTGAACTTGAGGAGTCAGAGGCTGGAGGGCACTGGGAGGCAGGGACCACCGTGCCACAGGACTCAGGAGAGGGCGGTCGCTCAGCCTGGGCCGGACTGGCCTGGGGACAGGACTCCAGATGAGGCCGGGTGAGGCCATACGCAGAGGAACAGGAGGGCACTGCCTGCCTACAGAGCCGGCAGCGGGAATGGGAAATAGGAGATCACAACAGAAGCTGGACTACTGGACAGAGGAGAGAAGGGACTGAGGCTTGAACATCCCAGCGTGGAGACCTGGGACATGTGCACCCGTCATCACTGTGGTTTCCCTCAAGAGCCCAAGAGCCAGTCGCGTATGGACGCGTGGCAGCCAGGACTCCAGATGGCGTAGGACCGGGCTCGTGCTGACGGAATACGTACCCTTTTGACCCTCAAACTGCGCCGTTCAGTGGAGTTTCGTACAAACAGAGACTTTTTAGCCAGGGTTGAGCTGTCACTGTCACTTCGATTTAACTGGCAAAGAAGGATAAAAAAAGAAAGAAAATCACTGTATAGCAGTGCTGACCCAGGGGTGTTTAGCAGGTGAAGGGAGGGAGATAACAGTTTAGCTCTTACAGGAAATACTCCCAAACGCGCTTTGCCCTGTCCCACTTTTCCTTAAATAACTTAATCTTTAGGAATAAACAAATGCCTTTTGGTGGCAGTTATCAGAAGTCATGGTTAAGATAATTACACAGACTCTGACAGAAAAGGATCCTTTTTGCTTTCTGCTAATATGCAACATGTATGTATTTTTCCCGCAACATCTACTTAATTTTATTTTTTAAATAGATTTCAGAGAGGAAAGGAGAGAGAGAGAGAGAGATAGAAACATCCATGATGAGAGAGAATCACTGATCAGCTGCCTCCTGCACACCCCCTCCTAAGAACTGAGCCCACAACCCAGGCATGTGCCCTTGACCAGAATTGAACCTGGGACTCTTCAGTCTGCAGGCCGATGCTCTATCCACTGAACCACACTGGCTAGGGCCCACAACATTTATTTTTAAAAGAAAAGCTGATAGACAGGTTAGAGATGAGACACAACCTAGACAACTCTTAGCCCAGTCAGCGCATTCGCTCCCCGTGGCCGGCACCAGGGAGTTGCTGAAATATCACCGCATCAGTGAAGCCCCCTCGAACCTACTTAAACCTGCGCCCCTCGCCTCAGCATCCCAGCCCCTCATCTTCACAGCCCTGTCCCCATCCCGTACACCTCGTGTCCACTGCTCATCACTGTGCTCGACCCACAAGAACACAGCCCGCAAGGCGCAGCTTGGGTCTCTGGTTCCGACAGATCCCAAGGCGCTAGAAACATGCTTAGCAGCAGGTGCTAATAAACACAGTTGTTGACGCAAACAAATACATTTTAACAATACTTTCCAACCCATTGTATAGTACTGAACCTATGTTGCTGGAAGTCATAGATTCTACTGCAACTAGACGTGGGTAAATTGGTGTGAGTCCCACAACCATTCGCCACAGAACTAGGAATCTGATTCGGTGCCTAGAGCCATCCCTAAAAGATGACTTGGTTCTAAAACCCAATTCAGTTTTTGGCCCAGCAGGACCAACGTGGTGTATAATGTGCACAGAGGTCTACAAAAGATAACCCTCAGATCTCCTGCAGTTTCCAAATACAGACCAAAGTCCAAGTGTACTCAGTAGCCAGGTCTGCAACTTCACATATTTGCCAAACAAATGGCCCTAGAGCCAATGAGATTAAATTTAGGAAAGGGGGGGAACCCCCAAACCACACTAAAACGAACCACATGAGTGTGATATTTGTGAGTATTTTATGAAAGCATTCCTAGCGGCTCCTATCTGTGGTCGGAGTTTGAGATGCCCACCACATGTGCATGTCCCCGGCATGTAGCATGCTCCGCCCTGGGCAGGGCTGGTCCTTACCCGGCAGATGTACTGGCTGCGCTCCCCGGGAGAGAAGGTCTGCGAGCGCACGATCACGCTGCTCCTCACCAGGGGGCGCTGCCGCGTGCTCAGCCCGCCGCGCTCTTTGGGCCGAACCGCCAGGCCAGCGTCCTCGGCCTCCTCTGTGTTTGTCTCCTTATCAACCTGCAACGGAAGGCCTTCGTCAGGAGCTCACATACGTGGACACATTTATGCCCTGTTCTTCTAAGGACAAAAGAAAGACCTGACCTTACACCAGAGACCCATCTAGCACTAGGGCCTCTTCTGAGAGAAGGGCCTTGTGACTCCTGATGGGACCCGCCCCAGGAGACGACCCACGGATGGGTGGGTAGGGTGATATCTGTCCTAACAGATTAGCCCTGAAGAACAAAGGTTTCCATTTACAGAAGGTAAGCGTGGTTCCATAAACAATCTTATTTGGGCATTCCTCATCTTAAATAGCATTCAACTAATTAGTGCTTTTTCCAGAATGAATGATAAAGGTTATTAAACAAGAAAATGAAATCTATCGCCAAGTTATAGGCTGACATAGACTATGCAATGATACGTATCCACCCATATGAGGCCTTCAGTCAGGGTCCATGCGGCACTGCTCTTCTCAGGAATAGAGGAATTGTCTAAGCTTGTTACGACAGCCCACGTTTGCCGGTATCCTCAAAGCTTGAACGTAATGTCCCTTCAACGTGTCTGTCACTGAACTAGCGCCTGTGCCTGGGCTGGGTCATCTGTCACCTCCAATCAGAACACCCTCTAACAGGCGTGAACTTTAAATGTTTACTGCACGCTTGAAATGGAAATAAACTTACAACATTTATGAGAATTAATACAATTAAGTTTCCTGTTACCCAGGAAATTCTGAAAATGCTTTTAATAAACACTCACAGAGCAGTTACCAGATCTAAATACCACTATTATCTTCTCATATAAAAGCTCAGTGGAGAATGACTATCTGGAGCCCGTTTACCAGGTGGACCACTTAATAATGTGGATTTTTTTCAATAGATGGAGTTACACATATGTTGATATATATGCGATTTGATATGTACGCTATTTTGTTGTATTGACAACAAGCATCAAAACGTATGTCAAATTTACTGAAGGTGTTAACTTCATAGATAATTTTACATTTAAAAATGTCAAATTTTGTGCCAAAAAAAGAGCATTTGCAGGAAGTTTTAATTCATTACTTTATTTTGAAAAAAAGTGCTGCTGAAAGTTATGGTATACTTTGGGAAGCTTATGGTGAACATGCTCCATCTCAAGATACTTGTGAACGCTGGTTTAAATGCTTTAAAAGTGATGATTTTGATATGAAAGACAAAGAATGTCCAGGTCAACCAAAGAAGTTTGTGGACCAACAATTACAAGCATTATTGGTTGAGATGCATGTCAAACTCAAAAACAACTTGCAGAAAGATTAACGTTGCTCAGCAAACAATTTTTGATAGTTTACAAGCAATGGGAAAGATTTTAAAGAAAGAAAAATGGGTGCCACATCAACTGAACGAAAGACAAATGAAAAATCGAAAAGTCATCAGTAAAATGTTGCTTCAAAAGCATGAAAGAAAGTCTTTTTTTTTTTTTGCATTGAATTGTGACTGGCAATGAAAAGTGGATTTATTTTGAGATCCCAAATGTACAAAATCATGGGTTGATCAAGGTCAACCATCAACTTTGACTGCAAGGCCAAATCGCTTCGGAAAGAAGACATTGCTCCGCGTTTGGTGGGATCAGGAAGGTGTGCTGTATTATGAGCTTCTAAAACGAGGTGAAACCGTTCATACTGATCGCTACCAACCACAAATAATCAATATGCACCATGCTTTGATCATGAAATAACCAGAATGTGCCAGAAGACACGGCAAAGTAAATATGCTTCATGATAACACACCATCACACACTTCAAAACCAGTTAAAGACACGTTAAAAGATCTTGCCTGGGAAATATTAACCCACCCGCAGTATTCACCAGACCTTGTTCCTTCAGATGACCATTTGCTCTGATCGATGGCACACACACTTTCTGAGCAGCACTTCAAAACATACGAAGAAATGGAAAATTGGGTCTCTGAATGGTTTGCCTCAAAACAAGAAAAGTTCTATTGGGACAGTATCCACAGATTACCTGAAAGATGGGGGGTATGTGTAGCTAGCGATGGACATTACTTTGAATAAAGCACTTTTGATGTTTCTCTTGAAATTATCGTGTTTTCTTTGATTATAAAATCCGAGTTATTAATCGGTACACCTGGTACAACTGTAAAGCATTTACGATGCTTCTGATAGCCGACTCCACCAATGCCTATGGCGATCAGCTTCCGCAAAGTCTTGGTGTGGGGTTATACCGAAGAGAGAAACTCAGCCGACGGGGTGCCTGTCAGCCCTGCCTGGGGAGAGCGTAACTGGAAGTACTCACCAGGGTGGGCATTCCCGGAGGGGACTGGCTGCCAGGGCCATTGGCACAGCTATTCTCTCCTCTCCTTGTGTCTTCAGCTGTCTCGGGCACACTCGGGCATGAGCTTAGGTCTCCCACATGCCTGATGCCCCTGGGCAATGCCACGTCGGCCTCTTCTTCAGCCACCACTTCATCAGAGGTCTCTCTCAGCATCGCCAACCTTCAGAGAAACAAAACGAGACACACTTTAAGCCCAGCTGGTGTGTCCCAGCATAGGGTAACCTGGGACGTCCCCCCGGTACCAGGGCAGGGAACTGCAGACATACATCACAATCCACGCCCTGTCTACTAAAATGATCATGAAAAATAAAGTTCTTTCTAGCAACCAACAGCAAAGTCACCATAGTTAGGTACTAAAATGCCAAACTCATGCAATTTAACGTAATTCCTAAAGATTAAAATAGAAATATACTGAAAATCAAATATTAAGTCTAGCCCTGCCATTTAAAATACTGTCACTCCTTAGAATATAACTTGGTGTTAGTTGTCTGTGTCTTGTAAAAACAATTTTAAAATATATTTTTATTAATTTCAGAGAGGAAGGGAGAGGGAGAGAGAGAGAAGCATCAATGATAAGAGAGAATCATTAATTGGCTGCCTCGTGCACGCCCCACCCTGGGGCTCACACCTGTGATCCAGGCACATGCCCTGACCAGGAGCTGAACCGTAACCGTCGGTTTCCCAGGTCAATGCTCAACCATGCTGAGCCATGCTGGCTGGGTCGCTTGTAAAATTAATTGTACAATGGACAGAGTGACTCTGTGCTAAGAGTGGATAAAGACGAGGAGTAAAAATACCCACAATCCCGTGCTCAGGGTCCGCAGGGGTGGAACTCGCGGGGCGTTTTACTATTGAAATAGCGAAGACCCTTCAAGACGGGTGACCTTGTTGCTAATAAAAGCCATGGCATGGGTTTGGGTGCTGTGATGAGTGGGGGCTTCACAACATGTAGGTACTCTGAACAAACTCCACTGACAGGAGAGCAAGAGCCAGCGTGTGTGGAGTATCGCATGCTGGGCTGTGTTTCATGTTCTCAGAATGCAAACATTTTCTCTACTGACAATGAAAAGCTGAGCTCTAACTGTGATTGGTGACAAACTGGCGCAGACTAGGAATTAAACACCTCGTCATGAGGTGAAGAAGGGGAGCTAGCGATGAACACTGAGCTACAGGCTCCTTTAGGGTACACACGAAGTGAATTTTTGAAATGTGTGTGAAACAAGTTGCATTTTACATGCATAAGGAAGGCCCATTATCTACAGAAATGAAACACACCTCACTCACATGTTCTTCTGTCTGTGTGCTTTTTTGCAGTGCTCTGATTTTTATTCACTGTAAGGGCTTGTGGTGAGAACCAAGTGCATCTGTACCTTTTGACATCACTGCAGTACGCTGTGTCTTCCAAGTGTCCATGATCTTATTTATGACATATCTTGTTATTTTAATGTGTAGTTTTCTATATACACAGGCACACAAATGTGTGCTACATATGTGTATGCACATATGTTAACAGTAGCTCAAATACTATAAGCAATCCTACATAATAAAGAGGTAATATGCAAACTGACCATCACACCCTCACACAAGATGGCCACCCCCATGTGGTCAAAGATGGCCAGCAGGGGAGGGCAGTTGGGGGAGATCAGGCCTGCAGAGGGCAGTTGGAGGGGACCAGGCCGGCAGGGGAGGGCAGTTGGGGGTGATCAAAGCTGGCAGGGGAGGGTAGTTGGGGGTGATCAAGCCGGCAGAGGAGAGCAGTTGGGGGTAATCGGGCCAGCAGGGGAACAGTTAGGCACTGATTAGGATGGCAGGGGAGTGGTTAGGGCAATCAGGCAGGTGAGCGGTTGGGAGCCAGCAGTCCCAGATTGTGAGAGGGATGTCCGACTGCTGGTTTAGGCTTGATCCCTGTGGGCCTAAACTAGCAGACAGACATCCCCCGAGGGGTCTCAGCTTGGAAAGGGTGCAGGCTGAGCTGAGGGACACCCTCACCTCCAGTGCATGAATTTCATGCACTGGGTCTCTAGTTATATATAAAAATTAATTCAAATAATTTTACATGTATACTTATAAAATAGATGCAGTCACTAAAATTTGTTTTTAGAGACAGCAGTACAAACCAAGAATGATATCATTCTTCATACATTCTGAATCCAGACAAAAGCTATAATAACCAATCACCTCCCACCCCAAACCTTTTTTTAATGGATGGGGTGTGAGTAATGAGAAGAGGTAACAAAAGAAGGTGAAGATGGTAGCAAATAGCGAAATGGCTACTCAGAAGCAGTTTCCTAACATCTGACTGGACTCGCCAAAGCCTGAACAGTACTTGTAGTTTAAAGGAAAAGAGCCGGTTTAAACTAATCTGTAACTCCACAGTAAACCACTACACCTCTCAGAATCGACTGTTTAGGCTTAGAGTTTAAAAAGTTCAGGAAATGGTGTTAAAATTACTGAAGAACTCGAGACTCGCAGATGTGTTAACTTTGCTGACAATCTCCTCTTTACCTCCTTCCACCTCTAGGGACCGAGGACGCTGCTCCTTGGGGACAGCTCCCCGAGGCTGCATCGCTGCCCCTGATTCCGGAATAAGGTCTGATCCCATAAAGGTTTCCCTCAAAGTTTCTTTAAAAAAAAAAAAAAGTAATTTTTTTTTTTTTTTTAATTGATTTCAGAGAAGGGAGAGGGAAAGAGAGATAGAAACATCAATGACGAAAGAGAATCATTGATTGGCTGCCTCCTCCTGCACGCCCCCTCCTGGGGATTGAGCCTGCAACCTGGACATGTGCCCTCATCAGGAGTAGAGAACCATGACCTTCTGGTTCATAGGTTGACACTCAACCACTGAGCCACAGGCTGGGATGAAAGTTTCTCATGAGGAACGGAGCGCATCTCCTGAGCTCCCAACAGCAAAAGGAAGGGAAGGCCTTACCAGCCTCCGTCTGGACCCCCGTGCTCTTCTCCCGGCCCCGGTTCTTCTTCTTCTTCTTGTGCTAATTCCTGTTCCACAGCCAGCAGCTCAGCCGACGTTCTCGCAAGTAAGGCTGACACTGCGTCCTGGGGGAGTGGAACAGATGGCCATGAGCAGATGCCCTTCCAGAAATAAGGGAGATGCTCATCAGGAGGGACTCCCAGTTGTGAAAAGGAAGCTGGACTAGACCCAGTTCTCCTGCTGAGACTATGAAAGACGAACAGAATAAAACCAACAGAAACTTCATCCTTTTAAAGTGATGAAGAGCCACAAAGGCTGTGGGGACCAGAGGCCCAAGGTCCTGGCCGAAGGGAGACACAGGCAGGTGGACCGACAACCACTGCACTCCTTTTCCCCGGGGGGAGGGGCACGGGCCAATTCCGGTGGGAGGCCCTCAGACCAAGCAGACGTGCGGGCAGCTCAAAAGGAACCGGAGGAAGCAACTCTGCAGTGACTCTCCACTGAGGCACCTGCCCTTCCTAAGCTGCCAACGCGCAGGCCAAGGGGCTGAGGAGCAAAGCCACGCCAGCTGGCTGGAGGCGTTCCATCGGCCCGCCTTCCTGGGAGAACAGCTGGGACTCAGTCTCCCCGCTGTGAGCTGCCTTCCAGGAGAGGAGCACGCACTCTTGGGGGAGGCCTGCAGCCAGGGCCTCTGTGCGCTCAGACGTAACGCCCAGCGTTCCACTGGCAACAGACGCAGCGACCGAAGCCGAGAGAAACAACAGACAAAGGGGCCGACGCACTGGGGGGCTATGCACTGCAGTTACTTAGAGGAGAGGTTTATAATTTTAGAATTAATATGTTTAAGAAAACAGATGACATGATGGAGAACTTCACTAGAATAAACACACACACAAGTCCTATCAGCACATCGGAGTAAGCTGCTGGAAAAAAAGACACTAAATCTAATCTGTATATATAATCTATATGTATATCCATATCTGTGTACATATATATAGATAGATATCTAAAAAAAGAGGAAGTATGCAAAATAGGCCGGAACGGGTCACGACCAGACAGGAGGAGGTTGCGTGTGCAGGTGAGGCCCCGAGCAGAGATGGAAGACAGAGACAGAGGTCCGGCGGGCCGCCGTGCCCCGGTTCGGGCCAGCCCCCTGAGCCGGACGGACGGGGGGGCCGGCCCGCAGCCTCCATGGCTGAGCACAGGCCCGGAGAGGAGACGGTGGGCCCGCCTCCCGCGGAAGCAGCACGGCTCCCGGTAGCAGCTGCGGTTCCTGCCGGCTCCCACATGGGCTGGCAGTAACATATAAAAAGGAATGTATACCGTGGCCAAGTGGGGATGTATCCTAGGAATGCGAGATTGACTTAGCATCTGCAAATCAATAAACCGTGTGAATAGAATACAGGACAGGAACCACGTGATCATCTCAATAAACGCTGAAAAGCTCCTGTCCAATCCAATAGCCTATAATGATAAAGACACTCAGCCAACAGGAGAAGGGCTCCCTCAGTCTACAAAAGCCCCCAACTGAATGGAAACTAAGGTTATATTTTTAACCTTTGCAAAACATGTAACCGTTTCAAATGTATACCTTGACAGTGAACACCATGCGTAAAAATACAAACTTAGATCGAGAGGTTGCTCATGTCACCCAAAGCAGCGTGCCTTGCGTCAGGCTGCACTCGTGGGGGGAAGGTGTGAGCAGAAACAACGGGTTCTTGATCACCCTGAAACAGCTGGAACGGAGCTTCCCTTCTTCTCAGGAAGTGGAGGAAGGAAGGGTAGTGAGAGTGAGTAAAGCACGGCATCGCGGCCTTCCATCCGTGCGAGTTTATTAAACCGCAATGACTTTCTTCTCTCGTTTTGACTCACCAAGTCTATGGGCTCCACCAAAGGCTGGTTTGGTTGGAATACCGAATCCTCGCGTTCTTCTTCATTCGTTTTGGAAGGCATTTGCTTAGAAGGAAGCAGATTATACCACAGAGTGAAAATCTCATTGGAAAACGGCAAATCGGCCAGACTGATCTGAGTGCCAGCCTGTGGGAGGCGAGAGAAAGAAAAGAGAGGAGATGAAATGTTTAAATCCACATCTGCTCCTGATATAATTAAGATTATTGGGCAAGCTTGTTCTAGGATTAAAAAAAAAAGCAATAGTCATGATATAAAGCATTACATTTTTTAAAAAACCTGAAGATGTCTTATGTTTTCAGGTGTGACTGAAAAAGAAATGACCCCAATCTAAAAGCCAACTCTGGCCCAGTCGGTGGCTCGGTGGTTGAGTGTCGACCTATCAGCCAGAAGGTCACTGGTTTGATTCTCTGTCAGGGCATACACCTGGGTTGTGGACTTGATCCCCAGTGTGGGGTGTGCAGGAGGCAGCTGATCAATGATTCTCCCTCATCACTGATGTTTCTATCTCTCTTTCCCTCTCCCTTCCTCTCTGATATCAATTAAAAAATATTCTTTTTTCAAAATATATTTTATTGATTTTTTACAGAGAGGAAGGGAGAGGGATAGAGAGTCAGAAACATCGATGAGAGAGAAACATGGATCAGCTGCCTCCTGTGCACCCCCTACTGGGAATATGCCGGCAACCAAGGTACATGCCCTTGACCAGAATCAAACCTGGGACCCTTCAGTCCGCAGGCTGACGCTCTATCCACTGAGCCAGACTGGTTAGGGCTGAAAAATATTCTTATAAAATATTAAAAAAATACAAGCCAATTCTGGGGTTGTTTTGTGGGATACTGTTTTGCCACAGCCTAATGACTAAGCATGCAACATTTTCAGTATGAAATTTTTTTTAAGTTTAAAAATACAAATAAAAATGACTAAGTATAAACCATAATACATCTTATGTTATGAATGATCTGATTATTGTTTACAAAAGTCCATTAGCTACTGAAAAAGGTAAAAACAAACAAAAAACTCCATGGTGCTTTTTAAATGAGAAGTTAGAAAAATTTTTCTTTAAGTTATAATGTCAAAAAAAATAGGTTAAAAATTTTAATATTTCACCAAATCACACTTTCAGCCAGGATCTAAATTAAACTATCATTTTGTAAGAAGATCACATAACATATTTATTAACTTTATGGAGCTGCTAACACATATATTTTTACTAAGGCTTTCTGACAGCCTACTTAGTCTCTCTTTGCTTCTTGTTTTTTAAATTTTTTTGTTAATCCTCACCCGAGGATATTTTTTCATTGATATTTTAGAGAGAGTGAGAGGGAAGAAAGAGACAGAGAGAGAGAAACATGGATGTGAGAGAGGCACATGGACTGGTTGCCTCCTGAACATGCTCCAACCAGGGCTGGGATGGAGCCTGCAACCGAGGTACGTGCCCTGGGCCAGAACTGAACCCCGGACCCTTCAGTCTGTGGGCCAACGCTCTCTCCACGGAGCAAATCAGCCAGGGCATCTTTGCTTCTTTCCGTCTTCATGTCAGACAATACCAGGCATTTTTATATACAGACAAAACATCAGTAACAGATCTTCCACTCTTTTCAACTTGGTGCGCTGGGACGAGTGTGTGTGTCTCCCCTGCGCTGCGGAAAGGCTTGGTGAGAGGCCCACCGTTTACCTAGCGCATGTGAGCATCGTATTTCACTCGTGTGATGCACAACAGGGTGTTAAGGTCACTGCCAGCTGCATGACCTTCTGCTTTAGCATGTAAATATCACATTGCCCTCACTAACAACGCATGTCTTCCCAGATGCTCCGCTACCAGGGCTGGGAGGGTGAGCTGAGCACAGGGACCCTAGCGTCTCCCTCAATTTAAGTTTGTGACAGTGAACTGCGTGTGGGGTTATTTGGTCGGTACGTGACCTCTCTGGGCAGTTCTTTATCTGAAAATGGAGGCGACCATACCTTTTTTATAAAAGTGATGAGGATTTCATGAGCTATTATGTACAGAGCACCCAGCACAGACTCGTATGAGTAAACAAGCTCCCAGGTGACAGACAGACAGAGGTCAGAGGGTAGGAAAGGAAAGCAGCCTTTACAGAGTCACCATGCAGTGGCAGAGGTCAAAGGTCTGCAGTACGAAGGAAAACCTGAGCTCCCTCCTTTACATGGCAGCTGAGACAGCCCCTGGGGGTGTGGGAGGCACGGGGTGGGTGTGCGGTGAGTCGGGGCGGCACACAGCAACTAGAAACTCTGGGGACTGTCCGGGCGAGGGTCCCAGGGGCGGGCAGGGGCCACCCACCAGGCACTCCTCGGCGCGGTGCGCGCGGGCGCAGCACAGGTCCACCCGCAGCGTCTTCTGCTGCAAGGCCGCCTGCGAGATGGCCACTCGGAACATGTCGCTGAACAGAAGGGGTTCCGTGGCCAGGTGCACCTTTGTTCGAAACAGACAGCTGACGTCCACGGAGGAGGGGAGCAGAGCAACCCTGAAATACCTGCAGAGACGAGAGGGCAACCGGCTTCAGGGCCCTGAGGCTGTCCGCCAAGAGAAACAGGGGGGACAGGCCTGTATCAACGCAGAGCTCTGCCACCTCGGGTCCATCCTGCTGAGCCACACAGGCCCTGCTCCCAGCCCGTCTGCTGGCCCACGTGCGCCACCAGTGCCCAGCATGGCCCCAGCCCACCAATCCCCCGGGCCACAGCCAGCCACGCCCCCGGGCCAGAGCCCACCAATCCCCCGGGCCACAGCC
>PVJC01030347.1:0-21233 GCA_004026665.1 Murina feae | reverse complement strand
TAAATGGAGAAAAGATATCCTGACAATAAATGGTATTAGAACAATAGGACAATCATATGAGAAAAAAGGAACCTGGACATTTTGCTTCACACCACATAAAAAAAATAACTCAAAATCTTAACTAATAAAAGTGTAATATTAAAATTAACTGTTTCTTTGGGATGGCCTAAGCCACGCCCACCAGCCAATCAGAGTGACTGTATGCAAATTAGCCTAGCCAAGATGGCGGAGGCCGCAGCTCCGGTGTGCACTTCTCTGGGGCTGCTGCCTCCGCCATCTTGGGAGCCTCCGTCCTGGGAAGGCATCTGGCGCCCTGCACCGATGCCTTCCCAGGCGGAGGAGCCTTCCAGGGGTGAGGACGAGCCGGCGGGACCCGCAGCCCCCTCCTAGGAGGCCAATGGGGTAGCCAGCACCACCCGATCAGCCTCCCAGGCGGGAGAAGCCTTCCGCAGGGGCGTGGACGAGCAGGCAGGGGCCCACGGCCCCCTCCTGGGAGGCCGATGGAGTGGCCAGCGCCACCCCATTGGCCTCCCAGGCGGAGAAGCCTGGGGGGTGGGGGGACAGGACTAGCCGGGGACTCCAAGGCCCCCTCCTGGGAAGCCTATGGGGTGGCCAGCGCCACCCCATCGCTTCTCAGGCAGATGGCCCGGAGGGTCAGTGGGAGCTGTGGCCAGCCTGAAAACTGCCCTCAGGCTTGCCACACCCCCTGGGGTGAGGGTCTCCACTAGGGAGCTTGACCAGCCTGCAAACAGACATTGGCCCCTCACCCAGGCTGGCCAGGCACACCAGCAGGTGGACATCCCTAGAGGGGTCCCAAACTGTGAGAGGGCACAGGCCGGGCTGAGGAAACACCCCCCCTACCGCCCCAGTGCACAAATTTTTGTGCACTGGGCCCCTAGTAAATTATAAAGCTAAATGCAAGAGCTATGACTATCAAACATCTAAAATAAAATATAACATAAATATTTGTATCTTTGGGTTAGGCAGATGACACAAAAACATTACACATTTTAAAAAAATGAACTTTATCAAAACGAATCTTTATGCCCAACTTGAAGAGACTGCAATGCTGAAAATGCAATAATTTGTGACTGACAGACTCAAACTTGCTCCTGGCAGACAAGGTGGCCATAGAGGCTAATTCTTTTTCTGTGTTTCAGATTCTGAATTTGCAAAATGAAAGCTGAGGAACACGCTGAGTGAAATCTTTACACAGACCCTCATATAAGCAATGTGAAATAGAAGAGAACTCATCTGGGCAAAGCACAGAGACCTACCTGATTTGCATGTCCAGGAACAGGAGTTGGAAATCCCATAAAGCACAAAACTTCTATAGGGCCCCTCTCAATATCTCTGCTTCTCTCTGAAATTCTCTGACCACTTCTTACTCTTTCTCACCTGATCATGCCAGGCCAGTAGTTTGCTGGTCAGCCTGATTTATTTCATCCTGATCCAAAAGACTGTGTGATGTAAAGGCTTACTATTTAGGCAGAATCCATAAAATGTTTCAATACAGGAAAACAGATAAGTGTAAGATCTGGTCAGTACAGAACTGCTATGGTTTCTCCTAGTCAAGTAATTATGCTACTTTCATAAAGGAGTATTTTAGGGGGAAATGGAAGATCCTGTAGCATCAACAGAGCATGTTCTAAGTTCCTAAAATTATTCTAAATTCAGTTCATAAATAATATGACTGTGATGGTTAATTTTATGTGTCACTTTGACTGGGCCACGGGCTGCCCAGTCGAGATAGTTGGTTAAACATTATTCTGAGTGTGCCTGGGAAAGCAATGTGAGGTTAGCATTTGAATGGATGGACTGAGTAAAGCAGCTGGCCCTGCCCAGTGTGTGGGCCCCTTCCAATCCATTGAGACCTGAATAGACAAAAGGCTGAGTAAGAAAGAATGCATTCTCTGCCTGACTGTCTTTGAGCTGGGACATGGTCTCCTCCTGCCTTCAGACTGGGGCTGGAACTTACACCATCGGGTCTCCTGCTTCTCAGACTCCCCTGGGTCTCCAGCGAGCAGAGCTTGGGACTTCTCAGCCTCCTTATTTGTGTGAACCAATTCCTTGTAATAAATATATTCATACACTTGAATCCTGTTGGTTCCATTCTGTTTCTTTGCAGAACTCTGACTAATACAATGTCTCAAAGGCACAAAAATCAATTCAACACAAGTCCAAGTGAAAATTTCATTCCAAACTTTGTGATTCTCCATACAGAGAGCTACAAAACTCAGTTCTGCTGAGATATCTTACACCCTCCTCTTCGGTAAGATGGTGAGCGAGAAACTGACGCTGTCTGAGTGATCTGCATATTCATCCCATTTCTCTCGCCTGTCACCAGTCCACCCCATCAACTCTCCACAGCATAAAACTCTCATAACAGTTCATCCTCCCCAGACCGAAGAGAAGCTCCTGAGCCATATGTAAACTACAGTATCATTTTCTTCTTCTTTCCTCTGTTTAATTACCCACTTCACGTCATTTTATTTTTCTCTTTCTCATTGGGTAAATACAGACAACTTTGTATTTGGGTAAATTGGTCTTTAGGGTCTAATAATAAAGGAAGATGTTTCTCTTTGACATTTATTATCATGATGGAAATTCCCAAATGTGCCCTGAATTGCTGATATTTACTTCTTGTTACAAACAAGCTCAGATCTTTTCTCCCATTAAGCACCTAAGATAATCCCTCTTTCAGCCCAAATGGTTCCTGTTGATTTTCAATATAAAGCATTGCTGGGAGAAGTGACTGCCAATGCTGAAAGCAAATAGTTGGCTTGCGAACTTGCTTGCTTAGAGCAAGTAGGTGGTGTGTGTTATTCCAAAGAAATTCCTCTGCGTTACACTCAGCTGCTACAAGTTGTACATTTTCACATATTTTTCCAGGATGTCCCGTCTCATCATTCTGGACTCACAGCTGGCTTTCAGTCTATGGCATTGCTCTTCAAATCCGAAAGTACCTCCTGGAGTTTTTCCTAGTGGATCGTTTTTCCTAATGGGAACTATAAATGGTTTTTCCTTCCAGCTAAGTTTTGATAACCATATGAAAGCAGTGTCGATGAGAGCGTGGAAATATATCTTTGCAAAGGCCTCATAAACAACTTCATTCGGACCATTAGACCTGGCTCTACCCACATTGAAGGGGCAGGAAAGATCCCATTATCATTCTGCAAGAATTAAACAAAAGCTCTGAGGCCATGTGTGGTCTTTTAAAGCAGTCGGATCATTTTCTTTCTATTCCCCACCTCCACCCCCCCCCCTTTTTTTTAATGTCTGCTCATATCTACTTCAACTATGGACTTGTTCTATTATGAATACTTCTTTTATATTTATATGTAAATATATATGCTTGTTATACTGTATTTTGGAAATGGAAGTGCTTTTGTGTAAACTGAGAATCAGCTAAGAGTAATACGTGGCTCTCACCAGACTAATGTGGTCTAGTGGATTTTGTGCCCTCACAGAAGTGAGAAACCATAAATCCTGTCACTCTAAACTGGTTTTCTGGCAAGGTCTAGACAACTAATGACATTTAATATGTTGTAGCTCACATGGGCACTTTAGGGATCACCACCAGCTTGTGAACCTGTTATAAAATTAAGATTTATCTAATGTGTCAGCTGCTTTCAATAGCTATTTATTACCCACTGTTTGCATTAGCTGCTAGTTCCTAAATATGCTCCAGACGTGGTTGGTGGTAATTAACAAAAGCTGTTAGCCATTCTGTATTTCTCATGCAATTCTTTATTCCAAGGCAGTCCCTTTCCAGTCAGGAAAAGCACGGGCAGTTCCTAGAGATCATCCAGCCCAGTGGCCCATTTCACAGAGGTGCTGTGGGGGCCGAAAGGAAGCTGGATTTTGAAAAATAAAGTAAAGATAGTATGTTAAACATTTATGCAGAGCCTTACCATTTTCTTTCATCTGATCTTCATAAAAATCCCATGAAGTAGGTAAGACAGTTGCTATGGTTGTCCTATGTTAATTAGGGCCAAGGCCAAGCTACTATAACAGAGACTAACAATACACTGGCTTAAAGAGCCAAGAAAGATATTTCTCATTCACATAACAGCATTGAGGTTGGTGGTGCGGTTCTGCTTCCGCATGGTCATTCAGGAATTCTGGGTGTTTCCATTATGTAGCTCTACCATTCCCTAAGGCATTTCTACAGTCAACGCTGGGCGGCCAAAGACCCATCCCTGACAGAGGGGAAAGATGGCACAGACGGAATACACCTACGACTTTGAGACTTAGGCCCAGAGTGGTATACGTCCCTTTCACTCATATTCCTTAGGAAAGAACATGGTCACACAGCCACCTTGACTGCTTGGATGCCAGGAAATGTGGGATAATGCACCCACAAAAATGAGGAGAATGGGTTTTAGTGGATGACTAACCATGGCCACCATATCATTCTCATTGTACAGACCAGGGCATGGAAACTCAGAGAGGAGCTCACAACAGACAATTAAGTGAACAAGTAGTTTTCCCTGCAAAATATTAAATAATTTCAAGTGAGTTATAACAAAAAAATTAGCATGGTTAATGTATTAGTTAGAATTCTCCAGAGAAACAGACCAATATGATGTGTGTGTGTATGTGTGTGTGTATATATATATAGATAGATGATAGAGATATAGAGATGTAGATATAGATATAGATACAGATACAGATAGCTATCTACAATAATAAAAGCATAATATGCAAATCAACTGAATGACCGTACAGCAGAATGCCCATCTGGACAACCTTCCAGACAAGCATGCTATGACACACAGTGGCGCCAGGCCAGCTAAGGCAGGTGCGATGTGATTTGTCGAGGGGCCACACCATAGCCCCATGATCACCCCAAAGAGGGAGGCCCAGGCCACTGGCCTGAGGGGAGAGTGATTGGGGGGGGCGCTCCATAATTGACCCAAAAAGGGAGGTCCAGGC
This sequence comes from Murina feae, assembly GCA_004026665.1. Classification (NCBI taxonomy): domain Eukaryota; kingdom Metazoa; phylum Chordata; class Mammalia; order Chiroptera; family Vespertilionidae; genus Murina; species Murina feae. The sequence continues at coordinate 16,295 of PVJC01030347.1, read as the reverse complement.
CACCCTTTGAGCAGCGATAGCTCAATGCCACACAGATAGCTAGTAGTGGCAGTGGTAGGGGCAGGGCCAGCTGCCGGAAGCTGGGGGAAGAAAAGCCCCAATAGGCCCTGATCGCTGGCCAGGCCTAGGGACCCTACCCAAGGGGTCCTGAATTGTGAGAGTGCACAGGTCAGGCTAAGGGACACACATACACACCCATGCACAAATTTCATGCACCAGACCTCTAGTAGAATAATATTAAAGAATTTATTCACATGATTATGGAGTCTGGCATAGTCCAAAATCTTCAGGATAGGCTGGCAGGCTGCAAACCCAGGGAAGAGCAGATGCTGCAGTTCAGCTCCAAAGCTGGCAGCTGGCAGCTGGCAGAATTCCCTCTTGTGTAGGGGGGTCAGTGTTTCTTCTGTTAAGGCCTTCAACTGATCAGATGAGGTCCACTCACATTACAGAGGGCAATCTGCTTTACTCAAAGACCACAATTTAAATGTTAATGTCATCCAGAAAACACCCTCACAAAAACGTTCAGAATGGTTTACCAGATATTTCAGCATTCATAGCCCAGCCTTATCTTAACTAATAAAAGCGTAATATTAAAATTAACCATTTCTCTGGGACAGGGTAAGCCACGCCCACCAGCCAATCAGAGCTCCTGCATGCAAATTAGCCCAGCCAAGATGGCGGAGGCCGCAGCCCCAGTGTGCAGCTTCTCCAGGGCTGCAGCCTCCGTCATCTTGGGAGCCTCTGTCCTGGGAAGGCATCCGGCGTCTTGGGCCTGTGGATGCTTTCCCAGGCCGGAGCCTGCGGGGGAGAGGGGGTGCGGGAACCAGGCGGCGGCCCAGAGGCCCCTGCCCAGGAGGCCACCCGATTGGCCTCCCAGGCGGAGAAGCCTTGGCGGGGGGCGGGGAGCAGCCGGCAGGACCCCGCAGGGGGCCGATGCGGTGGCCAGTGCCACCCCATCGGCTTCCCAGGCAGATGGCCCGGAGGGTCAGTGGGAGCTGTGGCCAGCCTGAAAACTGCCCTCAGCCACTCACCCAGGCTTGCCACACCCCCTGGGGTGAGGGTCTCCCCTGGGGAGCTTAACCAGCCTGCAAACAGACATTGGCCCCTCACCCAGGCTGGCCAGGCTCACCAGCAGGTGGACATCCCCAGAGGAGTCCCAAACTGTGAGAGGGCACAGGCCGGGCTGAGGAAACACCCCCATCCCCCACCGCCCCAGTGCACAAATTTTTGTGCACCAGGCTCCTAGTTGATATATAAAATTAGTTGTCACATTCAACAACTCCATCACTCCTCAAAAATCTCTTTTAGCTCCCTGATTATATGAGATGTACCTGGTGGCTAACTGCAACTCTGCCAGTAACTTTAACATCTCTGATTATCAGCTTACCCCACAACATCAACAGAAGAAAGAGTATCATTATTCCCTTCACAGTGAGAACACAGCAGGAAGCAACAATACACGGGACCATGTGAAAATTTAAAAAATTTTGAGTGCCACTAGTGCACTATTTCCAACAAACCACTCAGTCTTTTCCTCAGGAGTCCTACAGACTTAACTTTTACTAGTAACCCAGGGAAAAGGAAAGAGATGGGAGTAGCAGAAGGAAAGAAGGGGGGGTGAGTTATTGAACACTTATTTGCCATCCCTCTGCCATCCTTCCACATGCTCTAAGAACACTGCATTGCACCAAGCATTATTCTCATCAAATATTTACTGTCTTGTCCCAGCTGGTTGGCTCAATCGTTGAGCATCGACCTATGAACCAGATCAGAATTTGATTCCTAGTTAGGGCACATGCCTGAGTTACAGGCTCAATCTCCAGTGTGGGGCATGCAGGAGGCAGCTAATCAATGATTCTCTCTTATCATTGGTGTTTCTGTCTCTCTCTTCCTCTCCCTTTTTCTCTGAAATCAATAAAAATATATTTTAAAAAATAAAAATAAATGTACTGCCTGGTACTGTAGTAGATGCTCTATCCAGCTAAGGTATAAATATTGGCTAAAGCAAACTCCCAATTAGAGTGCTCAAAAGCATTAGCTACCAGGTATTTCATGAACCAAACAAACAGGGATGATTTCAAAAATCAATGTCAATAATTTGTAGACATTTCTAAAAAAAATTACTTCCCATCTGCACACCGCATAGTGTTCTGAAAGTGGCACAGAAAGTGGAAAGAGGTGTGCTCTGCTCTGCCAGCAAAATGCTGAGACATGCATCCCCTCAGACACTAGGGCTACTTGGCTTGATGTGAATATCTGCACACCCTGGGTGTTGGGCCCTCCTCCTAACCTGCATTGGCGCTCTGAGCACTCCACCCCCATCAACCCCAGTTTCTCCTTCCAGCGTTGTTATCTAATCTAATAAGAGAGTAATGCAAATTAACCCTCACTCCATTACACCCACAAGCCACGCCCACCAACCAATCAGGAGCAAATATGCAAATTAACTCAACTAAGATGGCAGCAGCCACAGAGCTGGAGTTGCCCCGGGCAATGGAGGAAGCCAGGGCCCTGTGGGCCCTGAGTTCTACTCAAGGTTACAAAGTTTCAATTATAGAAGATAAACCCCAGATACCTGCTGGGCTGGGACCTTGGGTTGCCAGGGACAACCCAGCTTCGAGTGGGGGACCAAGGCAACAAAGTTTCAATTACAGAAGTTAAATAAATCCCAAATACCTGCTTCCAGCCAGGCACCCTGTAGGGACCCAAACCCTGAAGGGGCTGTGGGCAGCCTGAAAATGACCCTCAGCCCCTCACCCAGGCTGGCCACACCCCCATTGGGTGAGGGTCCCCACTGGGGGGCTTGGCAAGCCTGCAAACAGCCATCAACCCCTCACCCAGGCTAGCCAGGCATGCCAGCAGGTGGACATTCCCCAAGGGGTCTCAGACTGCAAGAGGGCACAGGCCAGGCTGAGGGACCTCCCCCCAAGTGCACAAATTTTTGTTCACTGGGCCTCTAGTTTTCTCTATAATCATCAAACTAGTTTAACAACTAAGTCTTCATTGTTTCTACTCTGATTGATTATTAGGGACCTAGAGAATGACAGCTTATCATTTTGGCTAATCTCTTTTCACAGATGAAGTAGAATTTTTCCCCCAAGATTTACAAGATACAAGTGTAGCATAGCTCAGTGGTTAGAACATCAGCCCATGCACCAAAGGATCTCAGATTCGATTCTGATCAAGGGTATGTACCTGAGTTTCAAGTTTGATCCTTGTGTGCTGGAGGTAACCAATCCATGTGTCTCTCACATCAATGTTAAAATAATTTTCTTGTGTTGTTAAATATTGTTATTCTTTATTTTTTAACACTTAAATCTTTGATCTTTTTTTAAAAATAGGAGGGCCCTGGCTGGTTTGGCTCAGTGGATGGAGCGCTGGCCTGCGGACTGAAGGGTCCCGGGTTCGGTTCCAGTCAGGGGCATGTGCCTTGGTTGCGGGCACATCCCCAGTGGGGGGTGTGCAGGAGGTGGCTGATTGATGTTTCTCTCTCATCGATGTTTCTAACTCTCTATTCCTCTCCCTTCCTCTCTGTAGAAAATCAATAAAATATATTAAAAATAAAAATAAAAATAAAAATAAAAAAAATAAAAATAGGAGGTATAGATAGATACACAACTCCTTTCTTCCAGAGAGCTCCCCTGTTGTCTCAAACACTGATGGCTAGATTTCTTCTGTGAGCTTTATTTAAACAATGACAACATAGATCAGGGCCAGAGAATCAAAAACCTGAGGGCCAAAATCTGACCCATAGCCTGTTTTTTGTAAACAAAAAACACAGCCACTGCCCTGAGCAGTGGCTCAGCTGGTTGGAGCATCGTCCCATACACCAAAAGGCTGCTGGTTCTATTCTGGTCAGGGCACATTCCTAGGTTGCAGATTCAATCCCACCGTCAGGGTATATATAGGAGGCAACTGGTTGATGTTTTTCTCTCACATTGATGTTTCTCTTTCTCTCTCTTTCTCTCTCTCTCTCTCTCTATTTCTACATATTGTCCTGGAGATATTTTATGCTTGTGCAAACATACATGCCTATACATGGTTTTCTTCTGTTTTACATAAATATCTTAATACATACATTTGGTCTGATCCTAGCATTTTTTTTCTTTTAATGATATGTTCTAGAGATCTTTCATATCAGTACATAGTAAACTGTCTCTTACTTATGGTCTCCTAGTATTAGATTGCATAAATTTATAATTTATTTAAATAGTTTTATATTGATTAATTTTTTGGTTGCATCCAATCTGTTTTGAATAAGTAACCTTATGCATGTGTTGTTTACACATGTGCAAATGTATCTGTTGGAAAACTTCTATGTTGGAATTGTGGGATGAGAAAATACCTGCATTTAAAATTTTGAAAAGTATTATAAACTTTTCCTCCATAATATTGGACAGAGATTTTAGGTGACTTAAGCAAGATTGAAGAGCAAATATTTAATGTATTTAAAGTTGGAACAAATGTTTCCTAACCAGAAAATGGAAACTATGAAGAAAGACACTTTTGGGGGACACTAATTCTTTGGGAAATACAATTAATTGGGTCATTTTCAAGAGAATAAAAGAAGGAGTTGCCCCTCTTGCGTACTCCATCCTTCTCCAATGCTCCTTTGTACTTGTCCCATGAACCCACAGGCCTAGTAATGAACTAACCCCTCGCAGCAAGCTTAGATAGGTTTATCTCGTGTTAGCCTGGGCCCATCAGCCTCACAGACCACTGAGATGAGGCTGCTCTGCCTGTACTGAATATTTGAAAAAGTTAAAATGGTTTACCTCAAAAAGTAGAAAGCTATGAAGAAAGGAGGAAAGAAGTTGATAAAGGCCTTCAAACATATTGTTCTCCAGGCAAAACATAGCCTCACTTAAAAGCCTCACTTGCTTTGTGGGTCACTGTCCGTGGTGCTGATAACATCCCCATGGGTTGAGGCATGATTGCTTTTCCTCTTCTGGGGACATTAAGGAAGCCCATGCAAACCCTTCCAGGAAATTCTAAAGAGGAGAGAGAAATGGAACAATTGGCAGAAACAAGAGAAGTAAAAAGAACAAGGCTACTTACACAGGAAGAATGTGAGGTTGGATGGAGAAGGAAGAGGGATTGGTATAATTTAATATGGTTTCATCATAGATACTAAAAGATAATCCTGCCTCTTTTGTGATGGGAGAGAGACATATGCACATTGCCTTCTGCATTTCATTAGTGTGCGCATATATCTCCTGAGAAAGTAAAACCAAAAAAATGAAGGTTATAGAAAGGACCATGGAAAGAGTTATCATGTGGAATTTCTTTTCTTTTTTTAATCCTCATCTGAGGATGTGTTTACTGATTTGAGAGAGAGAGAGAGAGAGAGAGAGAGAGAGAGAGAGAGAGAGAGAGAACATCAATGTGAGAGAGAAACATCTACAGGAGCTAAGCGTCCAGACCGGGGAGCAAACCTGAAACCTAGGTATATGCCCTGATCAAGAATCAAACATGCAACCTTTTGGTGTTTGGGGTGACTCTCCAACCAACTGAGCCACCTGGCCCGGACTCGTGTGGAATTTCCTGAGTGGGCAATTTTAGAAGTAAAATGGATTGTCATCTGCCTCGGCTGATTAAACCATAATCCTGCCAAAGACTAGGAATATGCTGGATAACCTCCTCAGATCCTCACAATATTTGAAGTTGGGACTTCAATGAAAACATTCATCCTACTCCTGCTCTTTATCCTTGTTTGAGCTCCAGGGCACCCTAGATTTAAACCAAAGTAACATCACAGGCCATACTGATTATTTTTGTCTTATCTAAAGTCAGTTGCCTGTAAGTGTTGTGAAATATTAAGAACTTTTTCAACTTGTCAGGTTTTTTCCTAGCATAGCAGCATAAAAGTGTAATACAGAACAAATATTCAATAAATTCCGTTTATTCTTCATAGCTGCACTGGAGTTGAGCAATCTTCCATTCACATATTTAAGCCTGAAAAATATTTATGTCGTGGTGCAAAAAGAAAAAGAAGTCCTTGGATTTATGTAAAGTTGGAGTATAAAAATTTAAAGTTTTTTACATTTCTATACTTGGTTTGTTTTCATTTTTAAACACTGGATTTTCAAATTGGAGGGAATACATAACATGGGGCATTATGCCACGAGTCCAAAAGTGCTGGAATGCATTTTCCAATATTTTAATGGCCTCACTGGCAATGCAGTTGGCTTTGTGTGCTTGGCTGTGATTATAATCATTGCTACTGTAGGGACACTCAGGATTTGAGCTCTCTGGATTTGAGTAGCCCTTGTCCATGAGAAATCAAAAAACATTGATATGTCAGGTCAGTGGACAAAGTCCCCAGTGTATCTGTCTCTTTAAGGAGTGAGATTTCCCCACAGGTCACTGGAAAAGTAACCTATTCTCCCCAAAGATTATCTGATTCTGTATGTGGGTATTGGCTTTTCTAACCCATCTTATATTCCAAGTTCAGAGACTATCTTCAAGTTTTACATCAGATTTCTCTACTCCAGGGGTGTGACTCAGATCCAATCTAAATCCATTTGAAAAGAGAAAACATTTAAGAGAAAGAGTATCATTGATTTTCAACATTTATTTTTCCTTACACACAGCTAGCACAATGATCATCTCTCATCACACTGCAGCGATCCTCTGCCAAGGTGTGGGTGGCAGGCAGAGAGGTGTAACCCTGCTGCTCTACCCAGAGAAACTTATCAAATTGGGGCCTTTATAAAGCTCCCCCACTTTCTATGTCCTCTTGGCTGGATAGCTTTCATGGGCAATTAAGTAAGCTCTATAAAACAACTAAAAAAATGTGAATAGATGAATTTGGGCCAGGGGATAGGGGGGGAGGATTCAATAACCATGCTAAATTACAAAATGTAGATCATGTTTTGGTAGTTATAAAACTACACTACTTAGAGAAACATTGAAACAAGAATACTCCATGAGAGTTTTCTTGAAGTGAAAGTATAAATTAAATACAATATTCATTTTCCTTTTTAAAAATAAAGTTTAGCCTTGGCCAAGTGGTTGGAGCATTGTCCCCTACACCAGAATGTCGTGGGTCTAACTCCCATTCAGGACACACACCCAAGTTTCAGGTCAGATTCCCAGGCAACGCAGGTACGGGAGGCAGATGATTAATGTTTTTCTCTCACATCAATGTTTCTCCCTCTCTTAAAATCAATGGGGGGAAAAGCATATCCTTGAGTGATGATTAAAATGATACTAATACTAATAAAGTTTAAAGATAGAAACAGTTTAAAGAGTCAGAATAAAATGAACATTCTTGCACTCCAAACCCACCTTGGAAGCCACCTACTAGTACATGACTCTCCAAAGGTTACCATCTCTGTATTTTATAATAATTCTCTTACTGCTCTTAATAGTTTAATCACATATTGTTAAGTTTGCCTGGTTATAAATTTTGTCTCTGACATTTTTTTCACCTTAATCTCATGTTTAGGGGATTCATCTCTACCATGGTGTGTAATCATAGTTCCACTGTTCCTATAGCTGCACTAAGTATTCCAGTGTAGACTAAACATACATTTGATTCTTTTTCTTCTAATGTGTAGTGGCTATTTTTAGTCATTTGCTATAACACATCAAATTTAGAATCAGCTGTCGATTTCTTTTAAAAAAAACAACACACACACCTATTGGGGTTTTGATCAGAATGGCATTGAATCTACAGATCAATTTTGTATGAATTGACATCTTTGCACTATTAAGCATTTTTATCTGGGAGTATAATATTCCTCCCCCTCTATTTAGGTTTTAATATATTTCAGGAAAATTTTATGGTCTGGTACATAAACCTTTATTTGTAACTGCTGTGTTAAATGCCTTTTTGTGCTGCATCCTCTGTTGCTGGCAATAATAACAACTGTAGTCATAATGTTGGTGATGACAGTAACTAGCATGTATTGTACATTCACTCATGGCAGATACAGGTCCATATGAACCACCCTTACACTGTGCACTCCACGGCCCTGTGCTGGTAAATTACATGCCCAACAGTACACGCTAACAACTGCTGAAGTCAGGATTGAAGAAGGGAAGTCTGGCTCCAGGGTACATGCTCTTAGCCACGAGCTCTGTTCTTTCGTGCATTCTTGTATTCATTCCCTGAGCCTGCTACAACAAGTCACCACACACATGGTGGCTTTAAAACAGCATGGATTTATTCTCTCATAACATGGAAAGTTAGAAATACAAGCTTCAGCAGGGTGTGTTCCCTTGGGGGCTCTAAGGAAGGATTCTTCCTTGCCTCTTCCAGCTTCTGGTGGCTTCCCCAGCATTTGGGGCTTGTGGCTTCATCACTCCCATCTTTATATTGCCTTCGCATCTACATATCTAATCTCTGCCTCTCTTCCTCTTATCATTGGATTTAAAACCATAACTTAATCATACCTTTTACCATATCCTGTATAACAAAAGCATAGTGTGCAAATTGTCCCCTCCAACAGCAGTTCATCTGGGAGATCGACCAGGGGATGGGGCTGGCCTGGAGAAGGGAGGAAGGCCCCAACCAGTGGCAGTGGAAGGCAGCAGGGGGAAGGGAGGGCTTACTCGGCTGGCTGACCCTACCAGTGCACCAATTTTGTGCATGGGCCTCTAGTAGTAATATAATATTTAATCTTTTACTATATAAGGTAATATTACAGGTTCAAGATATAAGGATGTGGACATATCTTTCGGAAACCACCATTCAGCTCCTGACAACACTACAGAAAATCAACTGACTCATGTATACAGCAACCTGACTGCCTTTTCTGATCCATTCTAATAGACAGGTGTCAACTCTTTTGATCACCAACAACAATGTTTACTGAGTGTTCAGTAGGTCAAAGACATGTTACTGGGATCAACAGGATGAATAAGACATAGCTGTTGCCCTCTCAAAAACACAGTAATTGGAACATGATTAGTCTATGTGAAAAAACAGAACCATTAAACAAAATGGAACATGGTCATGATTACCTTTGTGGACTCAGACTTTGCTCAGAATTGCCTTTCTTCTGACCCTAAAATGTGGACAGGCTATGAGGTCATGATTCCCCACTCTCCTCTTGTTTTTCCCCTTGTTTTGAACTACTTTTCAATGTCCAGTCTCTGGTCTGAGTCATGAGCAATGTGATATTAGAGGTAAATGGAAAAGCAAGAGAGAAGCAGAAGCTTGCAGCGAGACAGCTACGCTCACTCTGCTGCTCTCTCCATCTGACGGACTTCCTGCTCCTCATCAGCAGAGATTACTGTGGACACTATAGCTACATTAGAAAGGATAAGCTGTAAACCCACAAATCTGTGCTTGTGTAAACTGATCAGAAACTTTTCCCAGAAGCTGAGTGCTAGGCTGGGAATTCGAAGGAACATAAGACAAATAAATAACACATTATTTTCTTCTCCAAGAAAATACATTTTTAGAAAATACAGCATGAAATTTGAATTAAAGAAACATTTTGTGCCTGACTTTCAGTTGTTTATAGACAATTTTGAAGGGTCTTAAATTTAGCTAATCCATAGCATGGATGTTTAGGTGGTTTACAAATAAAATGTATAACAAAATCTACTTTCATAAGAAAGAAGTAAAGGTATATGGAAAAGACTGCCATCTGTAAATATCCCCAAGTCCTGTGATTTTTAGTTCATTGTTATTTTCTTCTTTTTGAATAACTGCCTTTTCTACAATAAATATATATTATGTTCAGTGATAATTTTTTAAAATATAATGTTTAGTCTAATTTAAAAATACATTAACATGGGATCATTCTGTCACTGTCATGGCAGCCTACAGAAACCCTGTGACCAAATGATGCTAGTCACACCTGTGAGCAGGCAGGATCACAGGGGATGTCACATAAGGTCAATCTCTGAAATTGAAAATAGTAAAATTCTACAAAAACAATGTCATATACAGAAATATCACTGGTCAATGTATTATTGGTGGAGAGATTAGACTATCTCCCAAGTTGTTTCTCAAATTATAGGCAATTATGTCTCCAGAAGACCTGAGCTGACGAAGAATTCAGACAAGGATTAGAGAGGGCCCCCCAAACCCCGCCCGCCCCCCAACCGCCTGCTACTCATGCTTTCCTGAGTTTGTATTATCAGCTCTCTCTTCAACAAGTTTCTTTGCAGGAATCTTCTTTGGCCACTTATCTATGAACCAGGTGGACACTTTGACTAAATTAGAAAGCATAATCTATAAACCCACAAATCTGTGCCTGTGTAAACTGATCAACATGCACTGGAGAGCCTGGCTAGTGTGGCTCAGTGGTTGAGCTTTGACACAGGAACCCAGAGGTCACTGGTTCAATTTCCAGTCAGGGTACATGCCCAGGTTGCAGGCTGTATCCTCAGTGAAGGGGGTGCCAGGAAGGAGGGGGAACAGCCAATAGATAATGTTTCTCTCATTGATGTTTCTGTCTCTCTATCCCCTCTCCCTTCCTCTCTCTAAAAATCAATAAAAACGTTTTTTAAATGCACTGGAGGGTAACCAGAGAATACCACCACCCACCTTCTGAGTTGGGGCCCTGACGTGGGTACACTTTCCTGGTAACACCTCATGACAAGGGCAGCATTGCTCTAACTCCACATGAGTGAGAGTGCCTGAAATCAAACCACATGTTGAATTACAGCAAGACATGATTCCTTTATATTTTTTATTAAAATAAACATAAGTGCATATTTGAATATTTCCTTCTCACTCTCTGAAGAATTATCAGCATTCCACCCTCCAACCCATGCCCCAGTCATCTGAATGAGTTAAGACCAATGACATGAAAGAAAAAAAGAAAATGCAGGGAAAATTGAAGACAGGAGGAAGCTGAAGAGTCATTTATATGTGATAATATAGTCACTCACTGATGCAGAAAATCCTTGGCCAAACCAAACCTAAAATAAATAAGCCACACATCAGCACACATATAACATAACCCCAACAGTATCAGCCATACAAAAATGCATAAACCTCTTAATTTAACCAGGTTCCTTGCACAGAATGACATCACTGCCTTGAATGTTTATAACATGCTGAAATAGAATATTCAGTAGTGAAAGATCACTAGTAGCAAAATGATATCATACAACAGCAGCACAAAATTAAAATCCTACCAAGTAATAACTGCATCGGAAACCCTGAACTACTTATCAATCACTTTAGGAACACATGCCTTTGCTGATTGAGATTTTCCTGGGCTTTCTGCTTCTCTGCGAGAGGGTGTTGATGGGAAGGCTGATCAGCTCATCTGAGGGAGCTACTATCAAAGGGTTTGTTCGCTTTCCCAGGTCTCATGGCCACACCCAAACAAAGATCCTGGACACACTGAAGAGCTGCTGTTGTGATGTTAAATTTGGGGAGACTTCTCTCCAATTCATGACCCTGAAAGCACCCCTGAGTAGGTCTTGGAGGCCTGTGCTTGGGGACTTGGGGAATGTTTTGGACTTTTGGAACTAAATAGCTCATTATACTTCTGTCAGTGAGGCCAGCGAACATATGAATTGGGGATACTAGCCCTTCATCTGTCACGGTACCTGAAATGTCATCATTTTACAATCTCCTTTTGACTCTGGAGACTTGCCTGCTGTTTTATCCTGGACTGAAACATTGCATCTTAATTACATATTGCTTTTCATCTGAACTTGGTAACAGCAAGATCTGGTGGAAAGAATTTCTGCAGGACTTGAATGTGAGTTAGACACCCAGGAATGGTAGAGTATGGAAGTGGAAAGACAACCCCTGAAAGGGAAACAGCGAGGGTCCAGCAAACTCTCATACACACAATTCTCTTTCATTTTTCTTTATGCTCAGGTCTCCCTCTTCTTCCCTCTGCATCATTTCTAGATTCCTATCTTCAATATCACTAATTCTTTCCTCCATCTGGTTGGCTCTGAACTCTATGCTCAGTAGTTCACGCAGGTCGGGGAGAGGTGGTGGCAAAGGTAGAGAAGGGTAATGGTTCTTGCAGCATAACCGAAATAACTAGTCTCAGCAAGCCAGAGGAGGCCCCACAGAGAGCCAACAACCTTTGTTACCCACGTTAGCTTGTGGCCTCCTCTCTAATGTGATTGATGGGTTAGTCTCTGTGTTCCTTCTTCTTTTTCACTCCCTTCTCTTTGCCCACCTTTTCCTCTCCATCCCTAGGTGTAACCTCAGGGTAAGGGCTTCCTGGTTCTGAGCATCTGAGGAAGACATGAATGTGACTGGGAATTGATTGGTCTTGTGTTAAGTCCTCAAGTCTCTAAGGTATCTTCCAGAGAAAGAATCTGTCTCCACCGAGTGTGGCTTTTGAGTGATTTGGTTCTGCTTCCAGAGGTTTGGAGGAGACTCACTAAAACCAGATGTGTGTGCTACGCAATAGACTGCTTAAGATGCACCTGTAATTTGTTGGACTTTGTTTTGAAATTGTGACGGCACTGAAAGCTAATTGCTAGATGTTTGGATATTAAATATTGATACTGCTTAACAACACAAATACTTGGCTCCGCAAATGTGTTTGATTTGTTGGGATACACCTGCTGAGCTCTAAAGATCCTAGACAACAACATCATGTATGTTATAAACCAAAATCAACAAAGGAAGCGATAATAAATATATTTAATGAATCTTAAAGTCAAAAATATATACGTGTGTGTGTGTGTGTGTGTGTGTGTGTATAATATAGTTGAACAGGAAGCAGAGATCTTAGATTCCAGTTGTTACTTTTCAAAAATTTATTATGATCTCACAAAAAGCCACTTACTACCATGAAAAGGGCGTTGACTTGGTGTTAGGTCAGGTATCAATTCTTGCTCGGTGACATACTAAATTGTGTGACTGTGAGCAAGTTATTTAACCTCCCTGAACGTGACCGTTTCCTCATCTATAGAATGCATTGGTGAGAGCATTGAACAGGTAACGTAATTAAGATTCCTAATGATCTCTTCTAATACCCTGTTTCCCCCAAAGTAAGACAGTGTCTTATATTAATTTTTGCTCCCAAAGATGCGCTAGGTCTTATTTTCAGGGGATGTCTTATTTTTCCATGAAGAAGAATATAGTACACATTTATTGTTGAACAAAAAAAAAGGAAATTTATTACCTGTGTGTCCACACAATGTGCCCGACTCCTGCCCCGCGCGACTCACTGTCTAATTGTGAGTCAGCCAGACTCCGTCAGGGCAGAGCAAACAACAGGCGGCAGCTTGTCCTGGCAGCGATGCAGGCTCTCTGATTAAAAGAGACCTCGCACTTCCTGTCTGCTCTGGCTACGCTGCGGCCAACAGTGAGCTGCGCAGCAGCGCCTGCCGCTATGGCCCAGAGTCCAGAGTTATGGTAGCTTCAGGGGGCCTTATTATCAGGAAGGCCTTATGTTCGGGGAGGCCTTATTATTGGAGAGGTCTTATTTTCAGGGAGGTCTTATTTTGGGGGGTGTCGTATATTTCAGTGAGAGGCGAAAGTGTAGGTAGGTCTTATTTTCGGGGGATGTCTTACTTTCGGGGAAACAGAGTAGGTACTTGTTATGGACTGAAAGTCATGTCTCCCAAATTCATATGTTGAATACCTAATCCCTGATGGGATGGTATTTGGAGATGGAGGCTTTGGGGAAGTAATTAGGTCATGAATAGTATCAGTCCCCGTTGGAGGAGGCCACCAAGACGATGTGATAACCAGTTGACCATGGAGCTCGACTTGTCCTTGGAATGTTCACTCTGTCTACCATCTCCACAGTGGGAGCTCCTCCAAAGGCACAGCCTTGATAGAGTAAAATGTTGCTGGTTCCATATGGATGGTACACATATAGAGGCCTCTATACTTTTAAGATTTGGTGGGTGGGTGGGAAGATCCACTTTTCTTGTGGCCACCCAAGACTAAGTAAGTTCCCTTGCTTTTAAAACTGCCACATACCACTCTGGGAAGAAAATGGTTTGCCTCTTTCTTCAGTCTTTTCTTGCCCTGCATGAAAAGTATCTAACAAGAAAGATACAAGGCAGATGATCTCTCTCTCTATCAGGTGAGGACACAGTGAGAAGGCAGCTGTCTGCAAACCAGGAAGAGGGATCTAACTAGGAACCAAATTGGCCAGCACTTTGATATTGGATTTCCCAGCCTCTAGAATTATGAGAAATAAATTTCTGTTGTTCAAGCCACTCAGTGTATGATATTTAGTTATAGAAGCCTAAGCTGACAAAGACAGTACTATATAACAATAGTGCAGACAATATTTTTTGAAATCTTACATCCTAAGTATAAAAACTGATACAAATATCTAATGTAAAGCATTATAAGTAGAATCCAGCATTAGATTAACAGATTAGTATACTAGCCAAAGTAGAGTTCATTTTTAAAATGTAAAGATGTTTCAAAATATGGATTCTATTAATAAAATTCATCATTGTAATTTTTAAAGGTGAAAAATCACATCACCTCAAGATATTCTAAAAGAGTCTTTTTAAAAAATTCCACAGCAATTGCCAATTTAAAGCCCAGGTTTATGAAACATTGATACAAGAATGTATTTATAATAGTGTGACATTTAATAATACAGCATAAGAAGAATCATTTCCATAAATATAATGAACAAAGCAAAGTGATTTATTATTTAACTAGAGGCCTGTTGCATGAAGATTCTCGCAATAGGCCTTCCTTCCCCTGGCTGCCAGCACCGGTTTTCCTCCAGCACCTGGGACCCAGGCCCTTGGTCCGGCTGCAGCAGAGAAGCCAAGCCTCTTTAGTCTTCGGTCTTCAGTCATCTTCAGTCTTTACTTGGGCCAGAGCCTTCAGTCTTCGCTCTGCACCTGCACATGCAAATTAACCCGCCATCTTTGTTGGGTTAATTTGCATACTCATCCTGATTGGCTGGTGGGCATAGTGGAGTGATGACCAATTTACATAATTCTCTTTTATTAGTGTAGATCTTGTGGAAGTGCTAGCCAAAATGATTAGAAAAGAAGAAAGAAGGTATAAATATTGGGAGTAAAGAGACAATACCTGAAAAATCTGACAGGCTGAAACACAAAGGTTTTAGAACCACTAGAGATTTTTATTACATGGTCAGATTAATGTAAAAACACAATGTTTCTCAATTATGCCTCAATAAAGCTACATTTTTAAAAAATGAAACTCTCTTATATGTTGAAAATAACCAGGTAAAAAGAAAATTAAAGGAGAAACAAGATGGCGGCATAGGGTAGACACCGTAAATGCAGCCGTGAACAACTATTTCAGAAAAACCATGAAAAGAATACATGGACACCACTCGCACCCACAGGAAGTCTGGCTGAGTGAAAATCCTACAACTAGAGAAGAGTCTGAGGCTCAGAGGAGCAGCGGAAGCAAAGTACAGAGGCACGGAGGCGCGCGCACGGGGCTTGGGGAAAGGGCTGGTGCCGGAGGTCGCGGTTCTTTTCCAAAACGGAGAGAGCTACAAGTCCCCAGCGGCTCAGAACTCCAGTTCCAGGCAAGTTTCTGAGGATCCAGACACCCGGAGAAGGGGGACTGACTGGCACCGGGAGGAAACCCAAAGCGGGTTTCTCTCAGCGTTGCTTGCAGCAATTACCGTGGGACACAGAGACCTGGTGTCTCTCAGCGCAGGGCTGAGAAGCGCCATAGCTATTTGCTCCGCCCTGCCCTGCAAACTCCCCGAGGCCCCGCCCCTCCCAAGCTGCGTCAGAGGCTTTTGCATATAAAAGACTGAGTAGCCTAAGGCAAGGCTAACTCAACACCTCCTTAAAGATATAGGAGCCAGCCTCACCCAGTGGCCAGAGTGGGACTAACCTAAACAAAACAGATCCACAAGAAACACACTTGGGGCAGATGCAGTGAGCATAAAAGCTCCACTGAAACAACTCTTGCCCCATAAGGGTATCTCCAGCACAGAAGTTCTCCCACTGTAGACACAGCTGACTCTCATAACCAAGTGGCTTAGAGGTTAATCTCTCGCAGTGATCACCTAACTCAGAAAGGGAAGCAGCCAAAATGTGGAGACGAAACAGGTCACAAATGACAGAAATGGAGGAAAGAAAACAACAGGATATAGAGTTCAAAACCACGATTATTAGGTTTTTCAAGAAAATGCTAGAGACTGCCGATAAATTTAGTGAGATCCTCAATGAATCTAATGAGACTCTCAAGGATATGATAAAGGACCAACTAGAAATGAATCATACACTGACTGAAATGAAGAATATTATACAGACATCCAACAGCAGATGAGAGGATCGCAAGAAGCAAGTCAAAGATATGAAATATGAAGAAGCAAAACCCACCCAGCGGGACAAGCAAAAAGAAAAAAGAAAAGAAGAAAAAAGAAAAAGGATCAAAAAGT
>PVJC01030346.1:0-21243 GCA_004026665.1 Murina feae | reverse complement strand
AGCAGGGGACGGGTGAGTGGGAAAGAGTTGGCGGCCTGCTTGGTGGCTTCCCAGGTCCCTTCCGGGGATCAGGGAGCAGGAAAAGGCTGGCCTGACCACGAGGCGGGGTTTTCCCTGCTTTCTGGTGGCTGGAGGAAGATGGGCAGTAGGCAAGCTTGGGAGGCAGGCAGCACCCAGCCCTGGCCACAGCTCAAAAAGAGAACAACATGCAGGGGAGGGCAAGAGTCTGAGAGATCAACATAGAGGGGGTGCTGCTCCAAGCCTCCACAGTGTGCCTGGTGGCAGGTCCCCAGCAGGTAGACACACACCGGAGGACTGCTCCGAGCCTCAGATGCAGCTGGGGGCAGGTCCCCAGTGGCCACACACACACACACACACACACACACACACTAAAGGCACCTGGCAGACTGGGGCCATCATGGGACATCCACTGAGGGGTCCCAGACTGTGAGAGGGCACAGGCCGGGCTGAGGGACTCCTTCCGCCGGGACTCCTTCCACCCCGAGTGCACAAATTTTTGTGCACCGGGCCCCTAGTTAATTAATAATAATACAAGAATAAACTTTTTTTGTATACTCATAACTGTAAACCTACTTTGCCCACCCCAATATATCTATTTTATTCACTGTTATATCCCCAGAAACTGGAATAAATGCCTCACACATAGTAGATATTAGATGAATAAAGTTAAATAAACACAGAAAAATATCATGTTTGTTGTATCATTATTAGATTTGGTTTATCTTCATAAATCTCATAGTATTACCCAAATTCAACTTTAGAATTTCCACATACTTATTGATTGGCATGATTGGACTTTTAGGCATTGATTGAGCCATTGATTGCGACCTATCGTGGTGATTGGCAGGCACATAGCAAGTATTCAACACATTCTAAGTTTTCTCCCTTGCCTTTTAGTCAGAAGAAAAGATTCATGTGTAGGATAGAAATATATATTAATAAATACTATAGAAATGACTAATCTTTCCATTTAGAGAAGAAATCTGAAGTATTAAATTATTAAATTAAAGAATTCCCTTAAAGAGGTTCATTTAAAAAAATCAAGCCTCTCTGGAAACAACTGACAATGAGCAGCAGCTAACAAGCCACTAGATAGCTCTGATTTAACCCTGGGTTTCTTCTCATGGGTAAGAGCAGCAGCCTTACCAATCTTCAGGCAATAAATATAAGATGTTGAATAACATTTGTGCATTTGGAGCAAAAATAATAAAAACAAAGATAGAGCAGAAGACCTGTTTCTATACACTTAGGAAAGGGAAGACTTGATTCTCTGATTTCTTTCCAACCTCTCTTTTCAAGAAGCATTTATTTTGAAAACCCCTTTGTGTTGAGGGAAAGATTTAATTCCAGCTAATTGTTAGCCACATTTTTACAAAACAACAGCACTTAAGTGGAATTGACTTTTGTTTATGGCTCAATCTGTGATTTCAGTCCTTAACTAAAACAAAATTTAATTCTAAGGTGTCACGATTAGAGGGCCCACAACACCAGATGTAGGGGATAACGTCTACAGATTACTTTTAGAAGTTTTTAAAAAGTTATGAAAATTTAATGCTCATATTGAATTATTGACATAATTCTTGGTTGCTGGTTCCTTTTCCAGGACACATTTGGCTTTGGCTTCTGCTCTCATTTTATGAAATCTTATAGAACAACGAAATGCAGTGTCCTCTGCTTCTCAATCTCTCCTATTGGAGTCAGGATTCTTTTCTATTCATTGCTAAGGCTTTGCTGTTATTTCTGTCCGTAAAATAATTTCCTACCGCTTTCCTCTGCCTCACAGAAATTATACATATTTTCAAAGCCCCAGTGCATATCCCACTTTTCTCACAATAGCGACCCTCTCCAAGTTCCTAAAAACACAATATATTTTTAATTTAAATTCTTTATTATTTAAAGTATTACATAAGTCTCCTTTTCCCCCCAATGACCTCTCCCAGCTGCCCACAACCCCAAACACATGCCCTCACACCGCCTCTTCTCCCCCTGCCGGGTTTGTGTTCATTTGTAATGCTTGTATGCATGCATACAAGTCCTTTGGTTGATCTCTTACCCCTTCACCCTTATGCCTTCCCTCAGAGGTTAGACAGTCTGTTGGATGATTCCATAACTCTGGTTCTATTTTTGTTCATCAGTCTATGTTGTTCTCTATATTCCACAAATGAGTGAGATCACGTGATATTTATCTTTCTCTGACTGGCTTATTTTGCTTAGCATAATGCTCTCCAGTTCCATCCATGCTGTTGCAAATGGTAAGAATTCCTTCTTTTTTTTTTTTTTTTTTTTTTACAGCAGCATAGTATTCCCTTGTGTAGATGTACCACAGCTTTCTAATCCACTCATCTGCTGATGGGCACTTAGGCTGTTTTCAAATCTTAGCTATGGTAAATGTGCTGCTATGAACATAGGGGTGCATATATCCTTTCAGATTGGTGTTCTGTTTTCTTGGGACATTGCTAAAAGTGGGGTTACTGGGTCAAATGGAAGTTCCATTTTTAATTTTTTTAGGAAATGCCTTACTGTTTTCCACAGTGGCTGCACCAGTCTGCATTCCCACCAGCAGTGCATGAGGGTTCCTTTTTCTCCACATCCTCTCCAACACTTGTCATTTGTTGACTTGTTGATGATAGCCATTCTGGCAGGTGTGAGATGGTACCGCGTTGTTGTTTTGATTTGCATCTCTCGGATGAGTAGTGACTTTGAGCATGTTTTCATATGTCTCTCAGCCTTCTGTATATCTTCTTTCAAAAAGTGTCTTTTTAGGTCCTTTGCCCATTTTTTGATTGGACTGTTTATCTTCCTTTTGTAAAGTTGTGTGAGTTCCCTATAAATTTTGGAGATTAAACCCTTATTAGCGATAACATTGGCAAACATGTTCTCCCATGCAGTGGGCTTTCTTGTTTTATTGTTGGTTTCTTTTGCTATGCAGAAGCTTTTTATTTTGATGTAGTCCCATTTGTTTATTTTCTCCTTAGTTTCCATTGCCCTAGCAGCTGTATTGGTAAAATATTGCTATGACAAATATCTGCTATTTTGCTGCCTGTGTATTCTTCTGAGATATTTATGGTTTCCTGTCTTACATTTAACTTCTTTATCCATTTTGAGTTTATTTTTGTGTATGTTTAAGTTGGCTGTCTAGTTTCATTTTTTTGCATGTATCCATCCAATTTTCCCAACACCATTTATTGAAGAGACTGTCTTGACTCCATTGTATGCTCTTGCCTCCTTTGTCAAATATTCATTGAGCATAATGGCTTGGGTTGATCTCTGGGTTCTCTGTTCTATTCCATTGGTTTATATGTCAATTCTTATGCCAGTACCAGGCAGTTTTGAGAACGGTGGCTTTGTAATATATAGCTTGATATCTGGTGTTGTGATGCCTCCAACTTTGTTCTTCTTTCTCAAGTTGCTACAGCTATTCAGGGTCTTTTTTTTATTCCAGATGAATTTTTGGAGAGTTTGTTCTAGGTCTGTGAAATATGCCATTAGTATTTTAATGGAGATTGCATTGAATGTATAGATAGCTTTGGGTAGTATGGATATTTTAATGATATTGATTCTACCAATTCATGAACACAGTATATTCTTCCATTTGTTTATATCTTCCTCTATCTCTTTTTTCAGCGTCCTGTAATTTTCTGAGTATAGGTCCTTTACCTCCTTGGTTAACCTTATTCCTAGGTATCTTAATTTTTTGTTGCAATGATAAGTGGGATTATTTTGTTTTTTTAAGTTCACAATGTATTTTTGTAAAAACACAATGCATTGATCATCATGTAGGTAGATTCTACTACATGCAATATTTTCATTATCCCCTTAGCATGTGCAGTTGATTGAAATTTTGCATTGATGTCAGAAACCATGCATGTTTTAAATGTATTGCTTATTATTTATTGTCCCTTTTCTTCCTGGGGATAAAAGGAAAGTGGGAAGAAACCTTGACGTAGTTTCCTGACTGAGCACTCAGAGCCATTTGGATCAATACTCCCTCCTCTGGCACACCACCGGCTGAGTTATTGCCCTGCTTTAAGCACAAGGTTTACCTTGGCCCAGAGTCCGATAGCTCAGAGGAGCAACATGAGTGCTGTTGATAAAGGACATTAATCTTTCTTGTCACTTTCCTTGATTAGTATGACTACCTCTGGGATCCATTTTCTTTATTCCAAGCAGAATAAATTTTCTACATATACAGTATTTTTATCTTGGCTGCATGTGAGTGTGTATGTGTATGTGTGTGTTAAAAATCAAAGGGTTTGCCTTTGAGTCTACCAAGTGATATGTCCTGAATTCCAGTTTTTTTGCTAATTTGTCACAAAATGTCATTCAATTGAATTCTTATAGCCTGTGTTCGAACATGAGATTGTGTTTGAAATTAGGAATACTCAAAACCCAAAAATAAATTTCAAATATCCCATGACTGGCAGAACATAGTTCGATTTTGAAAACTTGAGGAAGAAGGCATAATGCATAAAGGCAAAATGGTAGCTAATGACAACTGCATTTCAAAACAAAAGCATTCTCTTCTGCCCATGTACCTCAAAAAAAGTGTCCAGCCTATGAGTTTGAAATCTACTTTGATGTATTCTTAGCAAAACATAGTAAGTCCTAGAACATGCACTTCCTTGTCAAAACCACTTAATAGAATATATATGAAATGAACATTGATCAGCCATTGAGTCTACTTGGTGCAGAGATGACTTCTTTCTACTTTGCTGCATCATTAGCTGTGCTGTGATTCCAAATTCAGATCCATCTAGCTTTGCTTAAGAAGCCAGCCACAAACCAGCCAGACTCTTTAATCTTCACAGGAATTCTAAGAGAGCTAATAACATTTGCTTGGAGTCAGATTGCCCCAAGTCCAAGTTTTGGTTCTGTCATTTATGGCTGTGTTCTTGAGATCTAGTCCCTTAACCTCTCTAAGCTTTAGTTCCTTTATCAATAGCATGAGTGTCGTTAAAAAACTCCTCATACACTATTTAAGTCTTCGATTTTTCTATTGCAGAATGCTGCACCATAAAGCATACCACACAACACACCATGCCATGTCCTCCACACTATACTGCTTGCCCTGTCACATCAATGCCTTAGCTCACCACAGCACAGTGCATGGCACCACACCACACCATGTTCATGCCACACAGCATGCCATAACGTACTTAGTAACATATCATGTCATGTGACATACGATGTTAACTTTCTAACAGAATTATGCCTCGTTCATCCTCATTTGTCCTTCCTTATGTGCCTCGAAGCATGTCAGTTTATATAGCATTGTTTTAAATCCTGTGACCTATAATCAATTCCCAACATTGGCACAAAATCTAAGACTTTCAGCAGAGGATGCACACCTCTGGCACAGGTGGTGTCCACCAGAGAAAGGACATCTATTTTTTTGTCAAGATACAGTATGGACTGATGGCAACTCAACAAGAATGGCCCTATGCTTTGTGGCCATAGAATTTCCTTTACAAAACATATTCTAATGAGGAATTCTAACTCTAGCTTAGCTTGATCTTGTGGATTATTACAGACTGAGGTAAATCCCCTTTCCAGAGTCTTCTTCAATCTGTTCTGGTAGGTGCAGGTTGTAGTAGGCAATTAGCATGAAACTTCTGTGCATCTGACTTAATGTTTTCCAAATTTATAAAATATGCTCTGTGCTGTAGCTAAAAGTGCATTTTTTAAATTAGGCTGTTATTTAGCAACAACAACAAATTATGTTCCCACATGTCTTAGTTGGACACAAATGCAACATGAGCTAATAGTATATGGCAGCAAGTATAAAATGCTGTGAGTAAAAATAGAAAGTTTAAGTCAAAGGAATAAAAATTCAGAGGGGAAAGAGTCTCATTGTTCCTTGCTTTCCTCACCTTTATATAATAAAAGGCTAATATGCAAATCAACCAAATGATGGAACGACTGGTTGCTATGACTCACACAGACTACCAGGGGGCAGTCGCTCAATGCAGGAGCTGCCCCCTAGTGGTTAGTGCGCTCCCACAGCAGGAATGCCGCTCAGCCAGAAGTCTGGCTCACAACTGTCAAGTGCAGTGGTGGTGGCAGGAGCCTCTCCTGCCTCTGCAGCAGTGCTAAGGATGTCCGACTGCTGGCATAGGCTCGCTTCCCCCAGGGAGTGGGCCTAAGCTATCAGTCAGACATCCCCCCGAGGGCTACTGGACTGCGAGAGGGTGCAGGCCAGACTGAGGGATGCCCCGAGGTGCACAAAATTCATGTACCAGGCCTCTAGTCAGCTTATAATCAGGTCCAGATAAAATTTTGAATGATGAAAAACTAACCAGTATGATGAGTGTGGAAACATATTCATTGATACATAAGTGTTTACCAAACAAAACCTATGTACCAGTAAGTGTGCTTAGCTGAGGGAAATAGTGAGATACAAAGTGTGGTCCTTGTGAGACTGCAAGGAGCTCACAGTGTGAGGAAGAAAGACATGTGCAAGTAGAACAAGGAAGGTTCTGGTCTGAACCATGGGACACAGAGAGAACATATCTATCTTCAGATCTTTGAGCACTTGTCATATGGAAGGATGAAGCTGGATTGGAGGTTCCCATCATAGTTTGTGCAACACTATTACTATCATCCCACAATGTTTTCTTTTTCTTTGTTTTTAAATTAAATTAAACAGTTAAATAGTAATACACATATTTGGTTAAAGGTAAAATTATTAAAAAAAAATAAGTATACCACCAAAAGTCTCTTTTCTCTCTTTATCCTATTCCCACGCTTATGGTTACTAATCAGTTTGTTGAATATCTACCAGTGTTTCTTTATTCATATACAAACAAATGCAAATAAATATTCTTTGCCTCCTTTTCTTACATGAGAGCTGGCAGTCTATTTGCCTCTCTATACCTGTATCTATAGCTATAACACATATGCTGCATTTTACTTTTTCACTAAACAATATTTATCTCAAATTTTTCCTTATCAGTACTAGATGGAGATGGTCTTCATTCAATTGTACAACTAACTATATAATATTCTATGTGTAGCAGAACATATCCTGATCATGGACTTTTGAGTTGGTTTCAATTTTTATTATTTCCAACTTTACTGCAATGAATACTTAGTTCACATTCATTTTGTAAATGTGCAGGTATATCCATAGAATAATGTGTCTAAGAAAAATTGCTGATTCAAAGAGCAAATGCTTTTGTAAGTTGGATAGGCACCAGTCTCATCAAAGAGTGTATTGTCAACATTCTTTTGAATTTTTCCCAATCTGAAAAGGGAGAAATGTCATTTTAGGGTTGCTTAAATATTTTTATATTCTGGGTCATGTATATTGCTTTTTCTATGCAAAGTGTTTATTCTTCATCCATGATCTAAAAACAAATTGATAATCTTTTTCTTCTTGATTTCTAGGAACTCTTTATATATTAGGGAGATTAGCCCTTTATGTGTGGCATTGTTTTCTAACTATTTGAGGTGTCTGTTTGCAGTAATAGACTTTGAAGACAAATGTGGGACTAAAGGCTGGAAACAACAGTAAGGTTTATTTAAGTTCAATGTAAAAAATAATGAGCCCTTAATATGTGATTCTTAGTGCTTTGATTCCACCATCTCATTTAGTCTTCACAATAATCCCATTAGGTGATAATTATTATTATCAGATTAAACTAAAGCACAAAGGTAATAGGAAATCTGCCCATGGTCACACAGCTAGTAAATGGTAGAGTCAGTATTCAGTCATGTATTTGACTCCACAGCCTAGGCTCTTGACTGCAATACTTATTAATAATTAGGTTTGCATAGCAACATTTCCGTCGATGGAAATATTCAAAGGAAGGTTGGGAGATGGTCTATCCTGAATCTTGTGGATGAATTCTAGAATAGGAAGGGAATTGAATTAGACAACTTTAAAGAACCTTTCCAATCATTCCTTATTTTCTTCCAATAATGCCAGGCCTGACCAGAAAGATGAATTGGGATATAGAATATGCCAGGCTCCATACGGGACCTCCCTGATCTAATTGTGATCCTCCAAGAGACCAAACCACCCACCAACACCCCTGCCACAAGCAGCCAAGGGGGCCTGAACTTCCAGTTGCAAACAATGGCTTCATGGTGAAGGTTTATGACACACTGGGTTACTAAGCCTACATTTGTATGGAAATGTCCTTTATTTCAGTGCTTTGCATAAGGCAGATGTTCAGCAAACCTTTTGATTGGATTAACACATGATTGATGGGAAAGCTTACTCTACTGGTAAAAGCTCTTAATTGTGACTCAGTCAGATGGAATACGGAGATAATTATCCAGTCAGTAGTTGCTAAGCACGTATTATGTGCAAACCACAGTGCTGGAGACTCAGGGATATGAAGAAGTGAAGACATGGTTCTCAGCAAGTCAACAGATAACTGGTGACGAAGGCAGAAAAACCCATGAGCCCAAACGAAGGGGCATAGCCCTTGGGATAGAGATGAGGAAAATAGCATTGAGGAGTGGGGTGTAGGGGAGAATCTCTAAGGAGGTGAGGCATTACCAGAGACTTTATGCAGATTTGGGGAGAAGTGAAAGAGCCTTTCAGTTGAGGGAAAGGGTTTGAATAAAAACATAGAAGTTGAATCTCATGTTTATGGGCTTGCATGGTGTGTTTCTTGAGCAGGCGCAGAAAGAAAATGACAAAGATGGATGGGGACCTCCTTGATGAAGGTCCTGAATTCCAGGCCAGTGGATGGGCAAAGGTGGCCACCAAGAGCTCTGGAGTAGAGAACTGACATGGGAAAGCGATGTTTTAGGGAAATGAGTGTGTCAGCCACGTGCAGGATGGCACACAGAAGGGGTGAGGCTGGAAGCTGGGGACCACAGGGAACTATCACAGTCATTTAAATAGAAGGTGAGCAGGGCCTAGCTGGTAAGCAAGAGGGAACAGTCATGTGAAAGGAATCATGGGAGGCAGCCAGATGATTCTTTGTGGGGGAAGAGAGCAAAAGAACCATTAAAGTGCACAATGTATAGTGCACATTTTTGCTACTATTTATGTATATCTAGCGTTGAGTAATTATGACTGAGAACAATTATTTTCCTTGACAGTCAGAGAGCAAAATTAGCCTTTCTTTTGTGTGGCAGAGGTAACTTAGAACTTTCTCCATATGAAAAACATTGAGAGTAGGTGGGTGGATAATCGGGCTGTTGCATAACTGCGAATATACAGAAACTCCTGAATTGTACACTTTGAGTGAATTTTATGGTTTGTGAACTTTATATCAGCAAAGCTGTTTAAAAAAGCAATGAAACTCTATGCAGGGTTTTAAGGCCTTTTTCTTAAGATCAAAGTAAATTTTTAATAATATTCATCTCCTCCCAGCCTCCCCCAAGGATTGTCTCCCAAAGAAAGCCATAGACTCACATTTCCTCCCTTGGACAGCCGGCAAAAAAATATCTCGCACTTCCAGGCTCATCAGAACGTCCGCTCCCATTTTATCTCAACACTCTGCTGCTTTATTCTTTCCAAGGCGCTATGAGGACTGGCAGAGACACCGAGACAGGGGTTCCTGTGCCAGGCCAGGTTTTTTTTCTCTAACAGAATTTTCTGCTCAAGTGAAAACTCTGCAGACAGTCCAAGCCTTGGCTCTTCAGAGGGGAAAGAAAACCCTAAAACTTGCTGAATCATTTTTTATTAAACATTCATTTTGCAGTCCTAACAGCTAAATCTGTTATCCTGGCAGGCAAGCTTTAACTAAGGCAGTGATCTGGAAAAAGAAAGCGTAGTTACTCATATTCTTAAACACCCGGAGCATGTCATCAGCTTTGGCTTCAAGTCGTTTGCAAGAGAATGCAGGCTCATTTGTTTCCTTTCACTCTATTACCTAATCACATAGATAAAATTTTGAAGAATGAGTGTACCTGGGTTTCTCAGCACCCATTTGTCATGTTAATTCACTGGCCACTTAATTTCAGAAGGAGGATGTTTTTGAGGTGACATAGAGGCCCCAGGGAGCCTCTCTGGCATGCTCATCTATCCTAGGTGGCTCTGTTGTCGCATGTGTCACAGCCCCTACCCACACTGTGGGGCTGCTGATTTCTCAGCACTCAGAAAAGATAAGTGGGAGTTTCAGAGAAAGAGCTGCACGCCTAACCTCTGTGCAGGCTACTGCCATCCATCACATGGGCAGCCTACGGGCAAAGGATTCTGGGAAAGTGAATTCAGATTCACTTTGTGCGTCACTGTTTCTAGTCTTTAATTCTTGATTTTGGATGTGTATCTCTCACTCCACCCACTGTCATTCCAGATTTTTAAAAATTATGGCCGCTACCCCCCCCCCCTTTAAGAATACTTTTTAATTCGTTGGGACCAGTTTCCTATACCTGTTAGTATTGACTCTATTTAAACAGTAACTGGTGGTTTTGCTTTTAAACCAGATGCTTCTCTAATGGAGTATATCTACCTCTGTGCTCAGAAAACCCTTTGTTATAATCAGTCTTTCTTTCTGGCATTCTCTAAGTTTCTATCTCAGAAGAGCAAGAAGGGCTTTATCTCAATAACAAAAGGCCAAGAGGTGTCACGACCAAAATGACCAAACAACCGGTCACCAGGAGGTGCATGGAGCACCTCTCCGCCATAATGACCTAACAGCCAGTCGCTATGACACCCATTGTGTCTGGCAAATGGGCTGATCAGGGGGTGGGGTAGGTGGCCAACCTTGCAGCCCCTCCCCGCTTGCCAGCCTACCTCTCAATGGACTCTCACACCCTGATCAAGAGCCGGCCCTGCCGGCCAAATACTCCTTCCCTTCCCCCCTCAATCTCACCAGCTGTGCTCCCATCAGCCTGCCCCACCATGATAGGCCTACAACCCTTCCCCCGCCATGGCCAGCCTGCCCCTGATTGCACCCCCCTACCCCAATAGGGGGTGAGGGGCTGGCTGGCCAACCTCCTGTAACCCCTATCCCCAGCCAGCCATGCCCTGATGGGCCCCCATCACCCTAATCAGCCTGCAGCCCCTCCCCCTGGAAGTCCTGGCCCTGATCACCACCCCACCTCAATAGTGGGTGGGGCTGGCTGGCCAACCTTCTTCAGCCTCTTCCCCCGGCTGGCCACACCCCTGATGGGCCCCTATCGTCCTGATTGGCCCACAGCCTCTCCCCTGGCTGCCCCACCCATGATCGCCCCCTCCACTCCAATAGTGGGTGGGGCTGGCCAGCCAATTTCCTGCAGCCCCACCCCAGATCGACCCTCCCACCCCAATCAGAGGCAGGGCCTCTGACCTACCACCCACGGCCCATTCCTCAGGTCATTGGCCCCCAATCAGCACCCTCCACCTACCCCATTCAGGGGCAGGGCCAGCAGCCCACCACCCACAGCCCCTCCCCATGACAGCCCCCACCCCCATTTGGCCCCCAACCACAATTGGGGGCCCTCAGCCATTCACCTGCAGCCCCTTCCTCCAGCCAGCCCCGCCCTGATCAGGGGCCCTGATCCAGGTGGGCTCGCTGGCCAGCCAACCTCTCGCCATCTCTTCCACTTGACTGGCCCAGCCTCCATCCATCCTGATTGGGCTGGGTTGGCTGGACTGCCCATCCCCCACCTTGTGCATGATTTCATTCACTGGGCCTCTAGTTCAGTTGTAAAAGTGTCTTCTTAAACCAAAGACCTTTTATCTTTACCCTGAGGGGTTAGAATGAGCTCCACGTGTAAGAGAGAAAGCTCATCCCTGGGTACCAAACACTGGTTTCTTTATTGAATATTGTCTCAGTAAATTCAACTTTTCACAATTGAGTCAGCCATCATCATGATTGTGACAGATCTGTGTCAGTAGCATCACTAGAAAGTACTTAACAAGCAACCACCACTTATGGAACTCTGCAGATGGCTGTGGCCTTGCACTCTGGGGAGTTTAGCATCTAAGGCAGACAGGCCCCAGAGGGCAAAATGAGTGTGGATATTGGCGCTACTGAATAGACAAGTAGAGATAAAAATAAAATCCATAGCTCTCATTTATTGTGTACTGTGTGCCCTGCACAGAGCTAAGTGATCATCTCATTTAATCCTCATAGCAGCCCGATAAGATGGGAACTATTATTACCTCCACTTTAAAAATGAATAAACTGAGACTCAGAGAGGCTAACTTGTCAAGAGTCTGACAACTGACAGTAGTAGAGCCTGAATGCAAACCTAAGCTGTCGGCCACCAATTGAATAAACTTGATTCTGTGAGGATGAGTCAGAGCTCAGAAGTAGAATTTTGGGATTGAAACTTTCCTTAGGGAAAGTAAAACCATCTTCAGCAAGTCATCTTTGTCGCCTCATTCTTTAGTATTGCCAAAGAATTAAATAAAACACCTACCCTTTATGAGATTATGGAATTTGTCTAGATCATAATAAATATATCTAGTCTAGAACATTGGTGTCTACAGAAAGCTGGTTTATCAGCACAGGTGATTTAATGGCAATAGTTTGAGCTTACTTTCATCTTTCTTCCACCGACCTTTGACTAGAAATTGTGACCAATGGAGTCTTTAGTTTTTATTATAAGCACTTCCCTGAAAAGTTACTTGTAAAATGAAAATATGAAAAATCAATCCCATTTAAAATGCATTTAGGTAACGGAACTTGTGGTGCCCTCCTGTCCAGCCATCTCCCGAGAGGGCATTCCTGCGTCCACCCATTGTATAACTTCTTCCACGGGAATTGGACTTCTAATGGCCAAGGAAACAGCTGGAGAGAAAGAAATCAGATGTTCCAAGGAGCCCTTAGTAATAGAAAGCAAGCAATAGTTTCTCGTCTCAGCAAGGAAAGAGCTTTTATTTAGTGGATTTGTATTTAACAGTTTAACAATATTGGTCCCTGCCTGGGGTCACTGGCCCCTCTGTCTTTCTCAGGCCTCACTTCTGCCAGCTCTGCAGGAAAAGTGGACAAGAATTAATTGGCTTTCATGAGCCCTAGGCTCAGTTTGGCTTCCCAGTTCCAACAATCCCACAGGACTCTGCTCTCACATAATTTACTATCTAGTAGGCTTTCGGTTTCCAAGAGTTCTGACTGACAGGTACCCTGGAATGTATGTACATTTTCAAATTCAATAAGTTAGAACCTTGAGACTCTTTCAGGGTACTTGGCGCAATTTAAGAAAATGGGGCATGGGCACATTCAGAGTATTTCGATTATTTGTTGCTTTTATGAGGGCTCTGACACGGTCCCATTTAAATGTGTGGTTTACACAAGTGACTTTGTTCCTCCTCTTCTAGTTGGTGTATTTGAAGAATGTGGCAAAGGGGTCCTTTCAGTTTTATGCTGGGCGCTCTGGTTAAGACAGAGGTAGTAAGATATGAATTTCAGGGGTGAAAATTCCTCCCAAGTTGATTCTGTTTATAGTCTCTCCTTTAATGTAGGTGTACTCTAGATTCTATGCCCTCAATTGTTACCATACATCTGGGAAGTCCCTATATAATTTTCACCTCAGGGAAAATTATATTGATTCTGTTTTACAAGTAAGGAAGCAATAAAGGAAGTCATGTCCAACTACAGTGGCAGCCAATCAGTACTTGCATCATAGAAAGTTGGAAGGGACTTCTGTGGTTGTTTCATCCAACTTCTCACCAAATGCTAGTTCCTGCCTACACAGACACTGGGTCCCTCTATCTGATTGCCTCAGAATCAGAGCACTGTTGTTTCTGAGATGCAACCCTGTCCCATTGTTGGATAACTCAATTTTCTAGATTGTTCTTTCACTTGATATATTAAACATATCCTTCTTGTAACTTGTATCAATTAGTCTTAGTTTGTTTTCAGTAGCTGCATAGAATAAATTGATTGACCAATTTGTGAATGAAAAAAGGGGCCACCTGCTAACCTGACAAGCTCAGGGAAGGCCTGGAGTCTTGCAAACTCAAAGACCTAAAGTAACCACAGAGGATGGTCTGAAATTAAAACTTTGACTAAAAGCGGTTTATAGTAGGTAGTCATAGCCTAGGCGTATCTTCCCTGACAAAGGTCAACCTTTAACTGCACCTATTTTCTTTTTGCATCTAAGATAACATACCTGTGAAATGTCAGGGTAACTTATAACTTCCCTTTTTCTGGACCTCTCTGGGCACCCGTAAGGGAGAAAGCTCATCTATGGGTACCAACACTGGTTTCTTTACTGAATATCATCTCGGTAAATTCAACTTTTCACAATTGAGTCAGCCATCAACACGATTGTGACAGATGCACCTGTGCACCAGGACAGAGACCCTAAATCCCTTCATTGTCATTGTTATCATGTTAATTGTTGACTATTAACTATTCTGTACCCAACTAAGTAAAAGAAGCATGTGACTATCATTTCACTTTTTATCCAATCCCAGAGGTTCCCTTCCAACACCCCCCTCACTCCCATCCCATGCCCACTTTGCTTTCTCCCACCTCCCTAATCTATCACCAATGGATTCCATGTAACCCACTTACATCTCCTCCTTTAACTGTAATGTATAAAACAAGGCAAAAAACCACCATTCTCCAGAGCATTATCCCAATATGTTGAGATTCTGCTTCCCGGCAATTGTTGACAGTTTGGCTCAAAGAAACCCACAAAAATTCTTTACAGGTTTGAATGTTTTTTAAGTTAACAGATTGACTGAGTGAGTGAGGATTCATTCATTCATTCATTCATTCATTCATTCATTCATTCATTTTGTATTGGGTGCCTACTGTACAATATAGGAGCAAACCATGAGCATCAAACTCCAGGAGCTGACAGGATACTAAGAGATAACTTGGACATAGAGAAGTCATATGTCATACATTCCACATGCTCAGTATAGTGAGGTGCTGTAGGAAAGAAGAGGGGGAACAATAGGAAGGGGTCAAGTCCTGACAGGTGTGATCAGCAAATTCATCATGGAGGAGGGGCATTTAAAGCTGCTTAACTTTATGGTTTGAGGTCAGAGATTTTGGTGTAAAGATTGGAAGGATAAAGTGTTAGAGAAGTGATGGAGAGTTGATATTAATCAGAGCTTAGAGTTTGAATTGGAGAGTGAAAGACAGGATTTGAAAAGCTGGTGGAGTGTGAGATTGTGAAGACCAGCGGAGACAAAGTTGTGAGACCAGATGGCATGTACATTGTCTCCAATGCCAGGCTGCAGAGTTTACAGATTATCTGGTGAAGCAAGGCAGAGCCCTGGGGCCAATTGCTGAGTTGTATTTAGTGTGATAACTGGTGTTAGGAGAACTTGGGCTGGAGCGCTATGCACTATGCCAGGTATAGGTGTTAAGAGCCAGGAGCCTGGTGGTGGCCTCTGCAATAGAAGCATGAAGTGAGAGGTGAATGATAATGATTGTGAGCACCCTGGATACCATCTACTGTGCATTTATCAGGAAAGCATCCCCCCCTCACCCTCACACATCCAAACAATTTATATCCATGGGCAAACCCCCCTTACTTTCTGGTCAATTACTGAACAATTACTTATTAACCTGTAAAGTGGTTCCAGATAATTGGGGTAGAGAATCCTAGGATCCAAATGTCTGTAATGAAATATCTCAGGATTGCCCTAGCTGGTGTGGGTCAGTAGCTAGAGCATCAGCCTGTAGACCAAAGGGTCCCAGGTTTGATTCTGGTCAAGGTCACATGCTGGGGTTGTGGGCTCCATCCCCAGTGGGGCATGTGCAGGAGGCAGCCAATCAATGATTCTCTTTCATCATTGATGTTTCTATCTCTCTCCTCTCCCTTCCTCTCTAAATCAATAAAAATATATCTTTTTAAAAAGAAATATCTTAGGATTGATTTCCTTGTCTTTAGTGAGGTCTACATGTAGGCTGAGCCCATATCCAATATAATAAAGATTAATATGCTACCATCTGGACGACCATCCAGATGATCTTCTGGATGAAGACGGGGCTGCGAGGGCCTAACCCCTTGCACGAATTCTGTGCATTGGGCCTCTAGTAATGAAAGAAGCTTTTAAAATTCTTTAGGATAAA
Organism: Murina feae; assembly: GCA_004026665.1. Classification (NCBI taxonomy): domain Eukaryota; kingdom Metazoa; phylum Chordata; class Mammalia; order Chiroptera; family Vespertilionidae; genus Murina; species Murina feae. The sequence continues at coordinate 5,299 of PVJC01030346.1, read as the reverse complement.
GATGTGTGTGCACACATGAATTTTAATTTATTAGCTTTGTCTATATGGTAGACAATAAGGTTCATCATTAATATTATTCCTTCTGTTGTTGAGCTATTTTTGGTCCAAATTGAAAAGGGGCTGCCCTATGCAAAGGAAGTACAAGTAGAAGCTTCGCTGAAATGTACACATTTGAACGGGTCACAGGATTAGGCCACTTGCTGAGTGAAGTGAGTATCCTTAGGATTTGGGGGAATCTGCCAACCTGTCTTCTCACACATTCCTGTTACTTGTGCTTAATTCTAAAATTCACACTTTTTAAATTTCACAAATATTTATTGAGTACCTAGTGTGTGGTGGTGTTGAACTGTGTTACCAAACAGAATAGTCAAAGATTCCTGCCCTCATGGAGCACGCCTAGCAAGGAGAGATAATCAATACATCAGTAATAGGTAAACAAGTTAGTTGAACAGCATATTAGGAGGAGACAAATGATACAGGAAGAAAAAGTAGAGAAGGGTAGGAGGAAACAGGGTTGCCACAGAGTGGAAAAGGCAGGACAGGTTAGGTAGTGGACATTGTCTTCTCCCTTATGAAGGCGACTTGGACAGAGATCAGCATGAGGGGTTAGGTATACAAGTATCTGGGGGAAGAGAAGTCCAAGCAAAGCAATCAGTGAGTGCCAAGATGTTGAGGCAGGAAAGTGCTAGCATGGAGAAGAGGCTTAGACAAACAATGACTTGTATAACCAAGAAAACAGCTAGGAAAATGCAAAAGTTAAGTTTTACTTGTGAAAATACTGGTACTAGATTCAAAATTACTGGAAAAAAAAATAAATGTCACCCATTGATTTTAAGAAGGTGCACAGGGCGTGAGGGGAAGTTTCCTGACTTCTAGCCTGCTGGGGTTTGAATCCTGGCTGTGATGCTTTCTACCTGTGTGATCTTAGATGAAGTACCTAGCCTCTCTGTTCCTCAGTTTCCTCATCTGTGAAATGAAGCTAATAATACCAATCTCCTAAGATGGCTATGATAATTAAATGAGTTAATATTAATAAAAAGCTTGGAATTATGTCTGGCACACAGCAAACACTCAAATATTAGCTATTACTATTTTATTACAGCTACTACTTTTATAAGTTGGTGCCCTAATCTGAAATATTCTTTGCATGTGTTTTGAGAGCTGTGTGTGTTTGTGTGTGTGTGTGTGTGTGTGTGTGTATGTGTGTGAGAAAGAGAGAGAGAGAAAGAGAGAGAGAGAGAGAGAGAGAGAGAGAGAGAGAGAGAGAGAGAGAGTTGTGCTTGTATGTTGAGAGTGTGGGGCTTAATTTATAAAATAGTTGTAAGAATTAGGTAAAATCCAACTGCTTAGCATATAGCAACACCACAATAAACATTATTAGTTTTCTTCCTTTCTTATCACATTTTATAGCCAAGAAAATTAATAGAGGGTTTTCCTCTTCTGCCTATTGATAAACTTTTGACTGGTTTATGGGTAGAATGAAGGTCAGGTGAAAACATTCTATAGACTCCAACTTGGAAACCTGTTATTTCCTTAGCACCAGCAGTGGAACTAAGAAATCCCTGGTGGGCCATTGTGGGTATCACTGAAAGGCAAAGAGTGGGCAGTAGATGAGTGAATGAGAGTGAAACAAAATGAGAAAACTGAAGAAATAAGGAAGAGTACCATTAAGATGATACCACTTTGGGAGGAGCCCATCAGAAAACTAGGAGTCCAGTTCTCTGAGGACCTTTAAGAGAAGGGATGGCACCCATCCAGGTGGGGCAGGAGTCCCTAGAGAACAGGGTGAACGAGAGTGTCTCCTGGGGCCTCTTCCAGCTCTGAGTCCAACAGCAGCCCCTCTCCCCAGTCGACTATCCCATTGTTGCACCTTCAGACCCGAAATAGCCTACATTTCCACCTCTGTTTAGAGTCATAAATGCTTTAGATACAAAGAGGGCTTTTGTTGAATAATACTAAGTAAGACCCAGTCATTGTGTATCGAGGTAGTTGATGTTGAAAATCAACTTTCTACTCCTCTGAGATCTGTCCCCAACTTCTCTGGCCATGGCAGCTGTGTGATCTGCCGGGGACACACCAGTGCTGGGGGTTATCAGGGAGATAAGAGAAATGAACATGCTGGTGCTGAGAGGGAACCCCGAGGTATGAAGGAGACAGGATGCCGTGTCTCCACAGGGCAGGGGTGGATGGTGGGTTAGGCAGGAAAGAAGATTGAAGCCCGGTGCCTACTCACCGTCTGCTGCTGTTTTGGTTTCTAGGTGTGGCAGATGTCTCCCGTGCCATGGATCATCCCTTTTCAACAGCATCAAAGGATGGGGAAGGAGCGTGCTACACTTCTCTGATTTCCGACATCTGTTACCCACCTCAAGAGGATTCCACATATTTTACTGGAATTCTCCAGAAAGAAAATGGCCACATCACCACATCAGAGAGCCCTGAGGAGCTGAGTACCCCTGGGCCCTCCTTACCAGACGTGCCTGGGACGGAGCCTCGAGGCTTATTTAGTTCTGATTCTGGAATAGAGATGACTCCTGCAGAGTCCACTGAAGTGAACAAGATCTTAGCAGACCCTCTGGACCAGATGAAAGCAGAAGCTTACAAGTACATTGACATAACCAGGCCCGAGGAGGTGAGCTATCAGGAGCAACGTCACCCCAAGTTGGAAGAGAAAGACTTTGACTTTAAGAATAAGGACACTGAAATCTCAATAAAATCTGAAAAGGCCTGTGAACCAGAGAAATCAGCTCCTGTGGAGGGAAAAATCCTCAAGGACCATTTATTTGAAGAATCGACATTTGCTCCTTATGTAGATGATCTCTCTGAAGAGCACCATAGGGCCTCCTTGGTCACTGCCCCCATAAAAATCACTCTGACTGAAATTGAGCCTCCTGTTGAACCTGCTACCCAAGAGAAGACCCTCGAGAAGCAAGATATCTGTCTGAAACCGAGTCCTGACACAGTCCCCACTGTCACCGTCTCAGAGCCTGAAGATGACAGCCCAGAGTCCATCACTCCTCCGTCTTTCGGAACAGGTAAGGAAACTGCTATTCCCTACCTTGAGAAGACTTAGAACATGGAAATATAAATATTAAGGAATCAAGAATTGCAGTCAAGTCCCAACTTTACTTATTTAATTAACATACAACTTTTCCAGTCTTGTGCCCACATACAAAGGCTGAGATTTGAGATAGTTGATAAAGCCCTATCAGATTTGCTTTGTAATGTTTCTTCTATTGAGGGGAAAGAATGACACACTGGGAACATTGAATCCTCATGTGGGTCTGCCATTCGGAGCAGAGAGGGAGGTACCACCTACTGCTAGGGCAGCTTTCCTCCCTGACATCCTGGAGGCATCTTGTGGTGAGCATCTTGGCTGTTCCCCTGAGATCAGCTGGGTTATCTTGGGCAGGGACCTAGCTCCAAGTCTGTACAATGAATGGGGAGTGAGCCTCACTCTTTTGGAGGGTCATGCACAATGAGAGGTAACCTACCGAAGAGTACTTCTCTCCTCCCCCTTAAATCTCAGCACTCTCATTTTTATATTTTAATGTATTAAAGATCTGCATACAATTTTATTTTTTAAACTAAAGGATTTATTTGGATAGAATTTTTAAAAAATATTTTTATTGATTTCAGAGAGGAAGGGAAAGGAAGAGAGAGATAGAAACATCATTGATGAGAGGGACTCATTGATTGGCTGCCTCCTGCAGCCCCCTTGGGAAATGAGCCTGCAACCCAGGCATATGCTCTTGACCAGAATCAAACCCGGGACCCCTGAGTTTGCAATGGATAGAATTTTTAAAAGTTTGAAATCCACTAGGTTGTGATTTTATTCAACTTGAACATGCCCACTTGACAGCATGGGGGTAGGGCAATGTTTTTCTCTATAGTTGCTCCAAATAAATATCCTAAGCAAAGTTTATTCAAGAAATACATAGCTCTCTCCCATGTTCAGCTCCTCTCTTCACCCATCCTCTACATCATAATACCTGAGTCATAAAACAATAGGTAAGAATAAAATTAATAGAATAGATAGAAGGAGTCAGCTTGTCATTGAGACCTTTCTCCTTATTCTTTTTATCCCAAAAGTTTAGCCTAACCCCCTTCTCAACTTGTGAGTCCCTGACATCATATGACACTCTACCCATAAACACTGGACAATTTGGGCTTTATTACATTGGTTGGGTCTTGGGTCACTCTCCCATTTCCAGTGCCAACAGATAAGGCAAAACCAAGAATTACATAAGATTCTACATAGAAATTGAGGAAAAGGAAAACATTCTAAACAAAAAAAGTTCTGTTTATCATTGTTTTAATAAACAAGAAAATCACAAATTCTGGGGAATATTTCCAATTATGTTAATCATGAATCAGGAGAAATTCTAATTTAGAATAATTTTAGTCACAGACCCTGAAGCTTAAGCAAGGAGTCTAATATATTTTCTTCAATTCCAGTAGACTATTTCCTTTTGTAACTTCCTCCAACGTAACTGTTTTCATCTTGCTAAATAATTATACCCTGAGGTACAGAGGCAAAAGTTCTTACATTTTTAAATATTGAAAGTTTCTTCTCAGCAAATATCATTCAAAAATACAAGCGAGGCATTTTAGATAAATAATAATTTCTCTAATGCACCAACCCATTGACCCATGGGCACCATGTTGTTTCTGACACACACACCTAGAGCTTGTTTTGGTGGTCATTGATTTTCTTTAAGGCGTTAGCCTCAGAAAAGCCAATAATCCAGAGGTCATCATTAAACCACCCAGCTTCCCTTAAAAAGAAAGGAGCAATAAAAAGTGAATCAGCCCTAACCAGTTTGGCTCAGTGGATAGAGCATTGGCCTGTGGACTGAAAGGTCCCAGGTTCGATTACGGTCAAGGGCATGTACCTTGGTTGCAGGCACATCCCCAGTAGGAGATGTGCAGGAAGCAGCTGATCGATGTTTCTCTCTCATCGATGTTTCTAGCTCTCTATCCCTCTCCCTTCCTCTCTGTAAAAAAAATCAATAATATGTATATACTAGGGGCCCGGTGCACAAAAATTTGTGCACTCGGGGTGGAGGGAGTCCCTCAGCCCGGCCTGTGCCCTCTCACAGGCTGGGACCCCTCAGTGGATGTCCTATGATGGCCCCAGTCTGCCAGGCGCCTTCTGTGTGTGTGTGTGTGTGTGTGTGTGTGTGTGTGGCCACTGGGGACCTGCCCCCAGCTGCATCTGAGGCTCGGAGCAGTCCTCCTGTGTGTGTCTACCTGCTGGGGACCTGCCACCAGGCACACTGTGGAGGCTCGTGGTCAGGCC
>PVJC01030345.1:0-21262 GCA_004026665.1 Murina feae | reverse complement strand
AGGCCCTTTGCGGGGCACCGGGGAGCGGGAAAGCAAGGCTGCAGGGGCCGGGGTCCTGCTTGGCAGCTCCCCAGACCCCTTGGCGGCACCAGGAAGTGGGAAAGGAAGGCAGCAGGGGACAGGTGAGTGGGAAAGAGTTGGCGGCTTGCTTGATGGCTTCCTAGGTCCCTTCCGGGGATCAGGGAGCAGGAAAAGGCTGGCCTGACCACGAGGCGGGGTTTTCCCTGCTTTCTGGTGGCTGGAGGAAGATGGGCAGTAGGCAAGCTTGGGAGGCAGGCCGCACCCAGCTCTGGCCATGCTAAAAAAAGAGAACAACATGCAGGGGAGGGCAAGAGTCTGAGAGATCATCATAGAGGGGGTGCCTGCTCCAAGCCTCCACAGTGTGCCTGGTGGCAGGTCCCCAGCAGGTAGACACACACAGGAGGACTGCTCCAAGCCTCAGATGCAGCTGGGGGCAGGTCCCCAGTGGCCACACACACACACACACACACACACACACACAGAAGGCGCCTGGCAGACTGGGGTCATCATAGGACATCCACTGAGGGGTCCCAGACTGTGAGAGGGCACAGGCCGGGCTGAGGGACTCCCTCCTCCCCGAGTGCACAAATTTTTGTGCACCGGGCCCCTAGTGCATATATAATAAAAGAGTAATATAAAAATTGACCGTTACTAGAGATGCCTAAACCACGCCCACCAGCCAAGCCACGCCTCCCAGCCAACCAGAGCGGCTGTATGCAAATTAGCCCAGCCAAGATGGAGGCTGGCAGCCATAGAGCTAGAGCAAACCGGAGGCTTCTGTTGCACCTGCCTGACTAGGCTGGCACGCCTCTGTTCACAGCCACGCCCACCAGCCAATCAGAGCGGCTGTATGCAAATTAACCCAGCCAAGATGGAGGCTGGCAGGGCGGCTCTGCACTGGGAGCCTCTGTGGCCGGCATAGTTGTGCCAGGTGTGTCAGCTCAGTGGGAGTGGGGGGGGTCCGGCCTGGGGCCTTCTTGGGGCATCCAGGAGCACCCGTCCTGGGTCCACTGCCTGGCTCCGCCCCCAGGGGCCTCCACCAGGCGTGCAGGAGAGCGGGGGCCTCTGCGGGGCTTGTAGGAGTAGCCATCCTGGGTCCACTGCTTGGCTCTACTCCAGGAGTCTCTGAGGGGTGTCCAGGAATGCCTGTCCTTGGTCCACTGCCTGGCTCTGCCCTGGGGGCCTCCACAGGGCGTGCAGGAGCGTCTGCTGCACAGTGCAGAGAATCCGAAGCCAGTCCGCTGCCCAGCTCCACCCCGGGTGTGTTTGCTCAGCAGCAGGGCCCCACTGAGGGATCCTGCACCAGCGTCCGCCCCTGGCTCGCCACCCAGCTCTGCGTCAGGTTTGTCCCTTCAGTGGTGGGGGCCCACCAGGCGTGTGCGATCGTGGGCCCTCCGATGGGAAACGTCCAGGCCTGCACTTACCAGCCCTCCCACCTCCCAGTGCACGGACCCTGAAGGGGCTGTGGGCAGCCTGAAAATGGCCCTCAGCCCCTCACCCAGGCTGGCCAGGTATGCCAGCAGGTGGACATCTCCCCCGAGGTGTCCCAGACTGCAAGAGGGCACAGGCCGGGCTGAGAGACCCCCACCCCCCGAGTGCATAAATTTTTGTGCACCGGGCCCCTAGTGCATACATAAATATACACACATGCATATGTAAATACTAGGGGCCCGGTGCACAAAATTTGTGCACTGGGGGGGGGGGTGATCCTCAGCCCAGCCTGCCCCCTCTCACATATTGGGAGTTCTTAGGGGATGTTCTACAGACGGCTTAGGCCCGCTCCCTGCTCCCTTAAGCCGCAGTCTGGCCTCCCTTTGTGGGAGGCAACCAGGCTAATCAGGGGAAGCCACCAGCCCCATGACCCCACTGCTGCAGCCACTGCCAGTCACCAAAGCCACCAAGGTGTTTTCATCAACACCGACTCAAGTCTCTTCATGAAGAAATGACAACTTTCTTTAGGCATTTTCAAGATGTGTCTTTCATAGGATATGACCTTTCTTTCTTTTTTTTTTTTTACCCTTACCTGAGGATATGTTTGCATTGATTTTTAGAGAATGTGGAAGAGAAGGGAAAAACAGAGAGAAACATCAAAGTGAGAGGAACACTTTGATTGGTTGCCTCCTGCATATGCCCTGACCTGGGCCCCGGCCAGGGAGGAGCCTGCAACCTAGGTAAATGCCCTTGGTCAGAATTGAACCCAGACGCTGCATTCAGCAGGCTGAGGCATTATGCACTGAGCCAAACCAGCTAGGGCAGGATATGACATTTCTTAGCCCTCCAGCAGCGGACCTTCATTTTTTTTCTCTAGGAGTGTGGTGGAAAAACCGTAGATCGCCTTTAGGGATTCTTATTATCCAGGTTACTAAGAATATTACCAGTGGCATAAAGGGAGCTTAGCCAATGAGCGTTAAGAAAAGATGTTTCCTCTATAGTTCACTCCCATCACCAGCTCCACCCCTGCTCAGGCATGTAACCTCTGGCCAAGGATACAGGCCTGGGCAGAAGACCCCCAAGCCCCTCCGATCACCAGCTTCACAGAGCCCAGGCCTCTGCGATCACTGGCTCTGATCCTGCCCCCTGCCATCACCGACTCTGCCCCTGCCCCACTGGCAGCCTCTGGCCAAGGCTGCAGGCTTGAGCAGGAGACCCCCCAGACCCCTGCAATGGTTGGCTCCGCCCCTGCCCCAGTACAGCCTCTGGCCAAGGCTACAGGCATGGGCTGGGGACTCCCAGACCCCTGCTTTGCCAGCTCCACTGGTGCCCAGACCCCTGCGATAGCAGGCTCCGCCCCTGCCCCTCTGATCACTGGCTATGCGGAGCCCAGGCACCTGCGATCTCTGGTCTTGCCCCTGCCCAGGCCTGAGGCCCCTGGCCCAGACCTTACGCCTGGGTAGGGCACCCTCATACCCCTCTGATCTCCGACTCTGCCCTTGCCTATGTCTGAGGCCTCTGGCGAAGGCCTCTGGCCTGGGCAAGAGACCCCTACCCCCCTCTGATCACCTTTTCTGCCCCTCGGGCCCCCCACCTCCCCCGCCACCTGCTTGGCTAACAGGCCTGACCACTTCAGTGGTGAGGCTGAGCCAGACTGGGCACCACCATCTTGTGGCTATGGGGGTGGCCATCTTTGTGACGGATTGACACCTAATTTGCATATTACTCTTTTATTAGATAGGATATGCATATATACACACGTGTGTGTATATACTTATATAGTCATAAAACAAGGTTTTATTTATTAACGATGAGTGTGAGAATGTGGAATGTGTTAACAGAAGTTAGAGGTTAGGGTGTACATAGTATTATTCCATACACATTGTAATAATTCTTAGACATAGGCAGTGACTCCTGCTTGCCACTGTTCATCTTATCCTTTCAGGTCATTCTAAAGAACTACCCTCATCTATTTCTCTGGTCACAATTTTCATTCTCCCAGCCACACTAATTTAATTATTATTATAGTGTTTTAAGTATGATTTTGTATACTATTTTAAATAACCTAAGTAATTTATATATTCTTTATGAAACATTTAAAAAATCAGTTGTTGAAAACATTTTAACGTAAAAAATCTTTCATTAGAGTATTTCATCTTTTTTATCTCTCACGTTCTATAATTAGTGTCATCTAGGTTTCTCTGGTTATCATTTTTGCTTGTCCAGATTTTATTGAGACCATATGGGATGTGTAAAAAGACCGGTGTTTTTTACATCAAATTTATTTACTTTTTTAATGTAGTTAGTGAAAATCATCTCTATAAAGATGTTCTTATTGGTTAAATTAATAAAGGCTTACTTCTATCTATAATAATAAAAGGGTAATATACTAATTACACTGGACAGCCGAATGACCTTCCAAGACGTCCTTCCGGACGATCTTCCAGACGACCATGCTATGACACCCACTGGCGCCAGGCCAGCCAAGTGGGATGATTGACCACTTGCGGGCTGTGGTGAGTGGGCGGGGCCTCCCTCTGCGGGGTGAGATGGATCGCTTGATTGCTGTGCAGAGGGAGGCCCAGGCTACCCCACAGTGGCACTGGGGCAGGTGGGTGGAGCCTCCCTCTGTAGGGATGATCCATTGTGGAGCCCCGGCCGGGGGGGGGGGGGGGGGGGGGGGGGGGGGGGGGGGGGGGGGGGGGGGGGGGGGGGGGGGGGGGGGGGGGGGGGGGGGGGGGGGGGGGGGGGGGGGGCAGAGCCTACCTCTTTGGGGTGATCGATTGTGGGGCTCCTGGACTGTGAGAGGGCACAGGCTGGGCTGAGGGACACCCCCCCCCCCCCATCCAATGTACAAATTTCTGGACCTCTAGTGTGTATATAATGTTATTTGATCAACATGCTTGTTCAGTGCCGAGTTTGATGCAGTTTTATGTTAATTTATATCAATTTTATTTGTCATAAGATTTAATGATTGCTTTCTAAAATCTGTTATGGGTTAACTTTTCTTCATTATTTTACAAATTTCCAGAGTATATAGTACAGTGAATTTGCTACCCTAGATTTTTCTTTTTTAAAAAATCTATTTGATGGTTAATCTTGAAGGAAGAACATCCTGAAGATGTCTATTTCTGAATGATGGAAAATATTAAAGTGGAAATTGCAATCCCTTTGTTGTGACTACCATTGCTATGCTGTGTACCAAGCTACCTCAAACTTATTGGAGTTATGTAGCAATAATTTATTATTATTCTCATAGTTTTGCCTGTGATTATTTGGGCAAATAAATTAATTCTTTGTACATAGCACTGTTGCTTATTTCTCTTGTACTCCTTTTCAAAATCTTATTTTTAAGGTTCTTTTTTTGTGTATGAGCCTTTAGGTACTATTTATCAGTTCTTTCTCTTTATAATAAATATAGTACTAAAATCATATGATTATAGTAATTTCTGTGTTTTATAGCTTATAACATAGGACTGCAATAGCAATAATAATCTTTATTGGCCTGCCTGTTATAAATTATTAAATTATGTATTTGCTGTTAAAATTATATAAAATAGTTCATTTTAATGGTATCCTTTTAAAATTCCTTTTCTTCAGATGCAGAAGTATACAGTGAGTTTTATCCTGTGCCACCTCCATACAGTGTTGCTACCTCTCTTCCTACATATGATGAAGCTGAGAAGGCAAAAGCTGCTGCAATGGCTGCAGCAGCAGCAGAAACATCCCAAAGAGTAAGAAAGTTTTATTTCCTTTTTGAGAATATTATTTTTATTAATTGATATGTCCATTTAGTAATATCAAAAATAGTGGTCTGTAGTTGAGTGTTTGTGCCTGTGTATATTTTTAATATTTTACTACAACTTGTATGTGTCATTTTTAGTGAAATAGGTACTCTCCTAGTTAAATTTACCTTCTTTATTCCTTGACCTCCTCATTTCTATTTCTGTTTGTTTTGATCTTCCCCTTCATCCCATTTTATGTCGTGGTCATCCTAGACCTTATCTTTACCCATACAATTATCACTTCCGAATTCTTGATTTTAGGCATCTCATGCACTGGCCTTAACTTCCCATCCTTCTGACTCACCCTAGTTGTTCTTCTCTTTCACTTAGACCTCAGGTCCATCAACCCCTTCACTGTTGATGTCCTTATTTTCCTTCTTAAATAGTTTACAGTCCATGGTTCATCACTGTAATCAAATTATCTTTTTTCCTATTCATATTTTGTATATTAGCATAATCAATCTAGTGACTATGAATGTACTCAAGGTAGCTTAAAAAGCACAGAGAAATAACTAACAAGGCCTTCAACTTATGTTTGTCAATTCACTTTTTCCCCCCAATTCACTTTTATTTTGTCCTTTTAACACATTCCATCCTAGAATTTTGAATGATTCTACCTGTCCATTCTCTCTTATCTTCCTATCTTAGTAATAGAGACAATCAGTGATACACATAAATGTTATTTCTTGTTTTGGTAAGAGGAGTGGCTCTCTCAGTAAAGATATACATGTATGATCTTCTACAGCCAGGTAAAGGCGGAAATTATTTAGTTTGGCTGTAAGTAGGACTAGGTTTGTTGCCCTTTTTTTGCTTCAGACTTTGGGATGTTATTTCAGATCCCTAAATTCATCCCATTTTGTTCAGGAATAAGAAAAAAAATAACAACCCAGTGAAGCTAGAACTAGGTACGGGGCTAAGGGAGAGAAAGAGGTGGTTCTATGTATAGCATTTTCCTCTTGCTGCTGTTAGGCCAGAGCCCAGCAAGTAGATTCTCTGGTAATGAGCATTTCACCGGGTGGATTTCTTTCATTAGCTACAGCCCTTTCCATACCTGCTCTCACTCCCATCCTCCAACACACACAGAGTTAAACATCAACATAAATAGCTTTGGACACATAAGTAAAGACAGTAGACCCCAAATTTAATATTTATTCCTTTTCTCTTTTAGGGAGAAAGTAAGTCTCTATTAAGATATTAAGATGTGAATAAATAGGGGACCCTTTTCCCTCTCCCTACTTGGGAGTTAGTTCTGTGGGACTCTTCCCCTTCCCTACATGGGAGTCTGTACTGTTCTTTAATAAATCTCCACCTTTACTATACCAAAAAAAAAAAAGATGTGCATAAATATAGTTCAGGCAATAAGGATTTTTTATGCTGAGAGAGGAGGATCGTAAAGAAAGAGGATATATCTATGAAGTATGGAGTTTCTATCAAAATCTACTATAGGTTGCTTGTACGTATATGTTTGTAATTGTTTACATGCACACACTCTCAGTGAAGTGATGGACAGTAACTCCATTTCTTAGGTAGTGTCTCCCTAGAGACCTTGGAAATGCAAATGTCCTTAAAGGGTGCCATGAACCTGTGTCTTTACTGCCCTGATTTCCATGCAGTAGGCTTTCTCTAAAGAGAAAGTAGGAAGCATTAAGTCTTACTCTCTGTGCTTTGAGAAAAGCATAAGATGATTTTACCTATTAAAGAAAAAACTCCAGAGTTTTACTATTCCAATCTTCCACTCTCATCATTTTTAGCACCTGTTTTAGAAAATATTTGATTCCAGCCTGAATTGGGAACATGTTTATAAAGAGAAGTTTTCTGTTTTCAACTGCTTTTAATATAACTCTACCTGTGAGGATTGTTTAAAATTTCATGGAAAGCAAAATAAAATTGTACATGACACTTACTTAGATGCTTATAAATGATCTGTTAAATTCATGAGTTTTTTCTTTTTTTTAATCCTTAACTGAGGATATTTTTAGAGAGAATGGAAGGGAGAGGGAGAGACAGAGAAACAGCGATTGGTTGGTTGCCTCCAACATGCTCTCCCACCAGGTTTGAGACCTGCAACAGAGATAAGTGCCCTTGACTGGAATCGAACCCGAGACCCTTCAGTCTGCAGGCCAATATTCTATCCACTGAGCAAAACTGACTAGGGTTTAAATTCATCAGTTTATAACCCAGTGCTCCATCACTTTTTCTACAAAATATGATTATATTTCTTTTTATTATTATTTTTTTATGGATTGATTGCTTTTAGAGAAAGAGGAAGGGTGATTTTAGAGAATGAGCAAGGGGGAAAGAGAGAAAAACATTGGTTTGTTGTTCCACTTATTTATGCACTCATTGGTTGCTTCTTGTGTGTTTCCTGACTGAGAGGAGACTAAACCCACATATCGGGACAACACTATAACCACCTGAGCAACCTGGTCAGAACTCTAGTATGTGCTTCTATACTTGATTCAGATTTTTTTATTTTAAAGTTCTAATTAGTATTGAGTATAGGCTTACCTTGGAGAGAATGTGAGTTCAGTTCCAGACCACAGTGATAAAGCAAGTATTGCAATAAAGCAAGTTGTAATCTTTTTGTTGGTGAAACATCTTGCCTCCCGTTCAACATTTGTGAAATGTAATAAAGCAAAGTACAATAAAATGAGGTATGTCTGTATATTCACTTGTAAATGAATCTCACTTGGGTGACCTGAAGTCTGTTTCTTGAATCTATTCTTCTTGGGAGAATGTAGGTGACCAGGACTTGGAAACACTCTTTTCTATTTCTTATGTATCATATTGCATATGTATCATATGGGAAATTAAAAGGTTTATGAAAATAAACTTATTTTTACTATTTCTATGAAAAATATTTGAATTCCAAATAATTCACTTTATAAAACTTTTAGAACATGGCTTGTTCTTGTTTATCAGTTAGTATCATTTTATAACCTTTTCATGGGTAGGGTTTGGATTTTTTTGTAATGTTTTATTTATTATTATTTAAAAAATATATTTTTATTGATTTCAGAGAAGAAGGGAGAGGGAGAGATAGAAACATCAATGATGAGAGAGAATGCCCTAAGAATCAAACCTAGTTCATAGGTTGATGCTCAACCACTGAGCCACACTGGCCAGGCACATGTTTTAAATTGTGTGTCAGTAACTTGTCTTTTGACATAAAAATTAGCATTTGATAAATTGTGAGCAAATCCAGGACAAGGATCTTATATTTATGATTTGGTACAGTTAATGAACACTTGCTTTACACTTGCCAATGTGGGAAATTAAGAAGAAAATACCAGAGTTGTTCCTCCTTTTAAAATATTTTGGTGTCTTTTGCCAATTTTAGGATTTATAAATCAGTGTTAAACATAGTTATAGTTGAAATTATTGCACAGACACCATCTTTTATTTTTTAAACATTCTATTTAAATGTTTCTGTTATTTTAATGATTGAATAAAATTCTATGGAATCAATCCTATATAATAAAAGCCAAATATACTAATGTGTCCGGTTGTCTGGTTGGCTGTGCTACCAATTAAAGTGTAGTATGCTAATGAATGCTAAAGCCTCTGAACCACTCGCTATGACATGCACTGACCACTAGGGGAAAGACGTTCCAACTGGTTAGCTTGCTGCTGGGATCCAGCTGATCAGGACTGAGCGAGATGGGCCGGACATGCCCTGAAGCCCTCTCATGTCCCTCTCTGACCCCAATCATGCACCAGTGGGGTCCCTCAACCTGGCCTGTGCCCTCTCACAATCTGGGACGCCTGAGGGGATGTCAGAGAGCCAGTTTTGGCTTGACGGCAGAATGACCTGTCACTATGATGCGCACTGACCACCAGGGGGCAGAACATCGTTTTTGAAAAGATAGAAGACATATGCATCCCCAAAGATGTTCTTTACAAGTTTAACACCAGAAAATACACGCATACACATGCGCGCATGCACACATACTTGCACACACTAGACACACATTTTTAAACAATCTAATTTTACTGGAGAGAAATGACCACTAAATTATAGTATACTAGAGGCCTGGTTCATAAAATGCTCAATGCAGGAACTACCCCCTGGTGGTCAGTGCGCTCCTACAGGGGAGTGCTGCTCAGCCAGAAACCGGGCTCATGGCTGGCAAGTGCAGTGATGGTGGTGGGAGCTTCTCCTGCCTCTGTGGCAGCACTAAGGATGTCCGACTGCCAGTTTAGGGGGAGCAGGCCTAAGCCATCATTCGGAAATCCCCTGAGGACTCCCAGACTGCGAGAGGGCACAGGCTAGGCTGGGGGACATCCCCCCCCCCGCATGAATTTCATGCACTGGGCTTCTAGTATACTATAATTAGTGGTAATTTCTCTCCAGTGAAAATTAGATGGTTTAAAAATGTGTGTCTTGTGTGTGCGAGTGTGTTTGTGTGTGTGTGTGTATGCGTGTGTTTTCTAGTGTTAACCTTGTAAGAAACATCTTTGTGCATGCATGTGTCTTCTATCTTTTTAAAAATGATGTTCTGCTCAGCCTGCACAGCTCAGCTTTGACCTATGAATCAGGAGGTCATGGTTCAATTCCCAGTCAGGGCACATTCCTAGGTTGCAGTCTTGATCCCCAGTAGGGGGTGTGCAGGAGGCAGCTGATGAATGATTCTCTCATAGATGCTCTATCTCTTTCTTCTTCTCCTTTTCTCTCTGAAATCAACAAAAATATATTTTAAATAAATAAATAAATAAAATGATGTAAAAATCTCTGGACTGGTATTTCAAAAGAGTATGAAATATTTATATTCTTGCCATGATATTGATAGTTTTTTCCCCCAGAGGTTGCTCATACTTTACTTAAATATTTATTTCTTGAATTAACTTGGAATTTTATAAAATTTTATTAGTGTGTATTTAATTGGTGCCATTCATTACATTTACCATAAATGATAGCCTACGATATAAATGCAGAGTTTAAGGAATCTTTTTGCCCAAATAATGAGAAATATGGTTTTAAAAGTCTTTTTGTTTCATGAAAGCAACCTATATAGTGAGACTATCATAATTGAATGGAAAGAACCTCAGTATCCTGGATTCAACTCCTGTCTTTGCTCTGGAGAGAGAGAGAGACGATCTTTCTCTTTCGGAGCAGCCCACTATATAATACAAAGATCCTTGAAAAGATAGTACAGAAAAATGGCAAGTAGTGCCTCTACCTGGGAGACATGCAGAAACATGAGAAACGCATGGAGAATTATCTCTGACAACAGTCCATTATTGATTTATATTGTGTCTAATATTTTGCTTTTATTAATGTTGCTGCAGTGAATTATCTTTAGTACATTTCTTATAAGCGGGAGTATATGTGTATATCTGTACAATGTACCTGAAGAGCTGGAATTGTACAATTTTGTTTTTGATAAATATTGCAACCATCGATGTTTAAGGGTCCTGTTTTCCACTTGACACTAATGCAGCAATGTCACATATATCTTTCTCAATATTATTTTAATTAATTCAATTTCTATCTTTTTTGTATTTATCTTTGAAGTTACTCTTTTCAAGGGTGCCCATGGAAAATGAACACTTGCTAGACATTGTATTCATCTATTTTTGTCTATACAACAAATTGAGAATATTAGATTTTATTTAAATTCTTATCTTAGGTAATAAAGTTGTAGTTATTTTAGTGTGTTCTAATGTCTCATGTTTTACAGATTCAGGAGGAAGAGTGCTCACCAAGAGATGACTTTAGTGATGCAGATCAGCTCAGAGTGGGTAATGATGGGATTTTTATGCTGGCATTTTTCAGTAAGTGATCTTTCCTTTCCAAACTTCTTCTTTTTTCTGTTTTGCATATATTGGCTATGTATTTTAAAAATGACAGTGAAGAAAGGCAAATATTGTTAGCATGTCTACTTTTTTAAACATGTAAGTTGTTCCTGATACTAGCTAAGTGTGATCAAATATTATAGTACAAACCCTAGAATTTATTAAATACTTATCAGATAACTATATTATAGTCATAATGCTAGATCCTGACTGTATAGAGAGATATAAGCATCTTTAAGTTAAATATGGTTTTATATAAGAAATGCTGCATGTCCATTCAATATTGTAGGAGCATGTAGAAGGAAACTATAAATTATGCTTTTGAGACAGGACTTCCATTTGAATGTCTTTAAACCAGAAGAGAAGTTGGAAAAAGAAATATTCTGAGCATCTAGAAACATGTGATTTGTGACTAAAAGTATGAAAGTGTAAGTCTTATTTGAAGGGAATGGTGAGTAGCTAGATTAGAAGCCCAGAAACCTAAGTTACATTTTGTAACATCTTGCAAAATTAGTGTTTAACTTTTAAAGTAAGTTTAAGATACTTGTGGGAAAACTGTGTTATAGTCTTTATTTCATTTTCTAATTGGCACAGTGTAAACAGTAAATAAGATTATGAAACTAAGTAAACTATTTAAATTGTTAAAATAAGTTTTGGAAACTTGATATTCACGCAATGTATATGTGGTTAATTTCTGCTCTCAGCTTAGTGAGATGATCAAGTTTTTATACCCTCTGATAGAATGCTAATATACATTTTAATTTATTATTTATTTTGATGATAAACCCACAAATAGTTTACTTAAAGTAACACATTTAACTTTAAAAATAGAAAATACATACTTTCTGAATTGAATTACTTTTGAATCTGAAAAATTACTGACCTCCTCCTCTATTTTTTTAAAAGATTTTTTTCTTAAAAAGTGATTTGAGAGAGGAAGAGAGAGAGAGAGACAAACATTGATGTAACACTGATTGGCTGCCTCCTGCACCCATGCTACCAGGAATCAAGCCCACAACCCCGGCATGTGCCCTGAGTGGGGATTGAAAGGGCAAACTTTTGGTGCACAGGACGACACCCAACCAACTGAGCCTCATCAGCCAGGGTTCTTGCTTCCTTTTTTCCCATCTTCTGAAGAATAGAAGTAGCTAATCACTCAGAAATGGGTGGGTGAATGGGTTGGCAGTTATATTTTTCTCTTCACATTTATTAAATTACTAGGGGCCTGGTGCACAAAAATTTGTGCACTTGGGGGGTCCCTCAGCCCGGCATGTGCCCTCTCGCAGTCTGGGACCCCCTCAGGGGATGTCCACCTGCTGGTGTGCCTGGCCAGCCTGGGTGAGGGGCTGATGGCTGTTTGCAGGCAGGCTGAGCCCCCCAGTGGGGACCCTCACCCAATGGGGGTGTGGCCAGCCCGGGTGAGGGGCTAAGGGCCATTTTCAGGCTGCCCATAGCTCCCATTGACCCAACATCCCAGCAAGGCTGACTGGAATCAGGTTTCTGGAGTTTATTTATCTTCTATAATTGAAACTTTGTTGCCTTGAGCGAAGGCCTAGTCAGGTAATGAAGCCTCCTGTTTGCTTCAGCTCCATGGCTTCTATAACTGAAACATTGTTGCCTTGAGCAAAGGCCCAGCTGGCCTAGGCAGGCAGTTTCAACTCTGTCGCTGGTGCAACGGAAGTCTCCTGTTTGCTCTAGCTCCGTGGCTGCCGGCCGCCATCTTGGCTGGGTTAATTTGCATACAGCCACTCTGATTGGTGGGTGTGGGTTGGCTGGTGGGCGTGGCTTAGGTGTCTCAGAGAAGTGGTCAATTTCAATATTACTCTTTTATTAGAGTATATATTCAGGTAGACACCAGCTAATGTAATACAATATTTAAATCTCATGGTTTTAGTTAATTTCTAGTTAAATAAGATGTTAGATACAATGCAAGGAAACGAACACTTTAACTACAAATCACTACTGTTTTTTACTCTTAGTTTAGTGAACCTTGTTTGTTTTCTTAGTTTTAGTTCAGCTAACAGTCCTTTAAATTTGTAGTATACTTCCCACATATTTTGATTGAGTCATGTAAATGTTGATTCCTTAATTAGAAAAGAAAGAATTTAAATTTATTGTACTGTGTGTAGTATAAATACCTGTTTTTCAGGAATAAAAGCATGTTATTTGACACTGTCTAATTATTTGACTCAGTTTAATTATTATTTCTCCATTTCTGTAGTTCACTAAATCATACTCCTTTTAATTTTTATTTTTTTTAGATTTGAAAACATTTTGTTAATGTAACAGTGATGTAAATGCATGATAACCTAGACCCTTGATTGACTTTATTTTTGGCCACTGGTGATATATTAATGTAAATGCAAGTATTTATATTAATGTATATAATAGAAATTATCTGACTTGTTTTAAATTTTACTGAATTATGTTTCTACAGTTTATATTTTTATACTATTTAATACTCTATAGTTATTGCACTAATATAAAGTTAAATTATAAATTATTTTTTATCTTTATTTCCTTATATATTTTTTTCTGGTGGCTGTAGGCCAGAGCTTGAGCTTATTTGCCTTAATGAGCATAGATTTATTTGTGTTCACTACCATCTAGTGGCTGTTTTACAAATTGCAGCTTGCTATATTTTTCATGCTTGAACTATCTAGCAGTTGTCTAAATTGTTCTATTGTCCATTTCTAAGGTTCAAAAATAGATTTTCTTTAGTGTAGCTTATAACTTAAGCATTTTAGGTTCCATAGGTTGTACAAGTGAAACTATAGTAAATATCAATTATAACATTTCAGTTAAAACCTTTTGTTTGTTTAATTCTTGCTATCTGTTTTCAGTGTCTACATTTCTTTCTCTTATCAGATGAAACCCTATAAAAAGATTTATACTTAAATATAAGATAATTGCATGTTCATGTTCTGAAAATGTAAAGAATGAAATATATGTATTCCCTGATAGTGTTCTAGCTTCTGCAATCCCTTCAAGTGACACTGCAAAATGCCTTTTATATGCTAACTGCCTCTGATCTTATTTTTAACAGGTTTTCTCTTTAAGAGAAAGGAAGTAAGTTATCAGTTAGAAACTAGAAATTAAGATTCTTTTCACTGGATAATTGACAGTCTGTGGAAATGACCCTGAACTCTATTACTTACGAGAATGTATTGGGCTCTGTCTAGAAATTGTTTCTTCTAAGGTTGAGCCTTTTGTGTCATGTGTGAATCTTCACTTCAGTGGGCTATATTAATAATTATTTCCATTTTAGATGTGAGGATCACATAACTAAAGAAATACTAAGTTAATTGTACCTTTAAAAAGAATTAGAAGAGTGTTTCGCAATGTAAATTCTGACTTGTAAGAAATTACCAAACTATCTTCCAAAGTGGCTGTACCATTTTGCATTCCCACCAGGAGGGAATGAGAGCTCCTGTTGCTCTGATCTTCATTGACAGTTAGTGTGTGGTGGTATGTCATTGTTTTTATTTGCATTTCCTTAACAATTAATGATGTTGAACATCATTACTTAGTAAATTTTTTTGAGCCCCTCCATGGACAAGTCATAAAAGTTACAGTTATTAAAGTGGTTGTCTGAACACCACACATATGAAAAACAGTATATTAATGATTTGTTTTGTGCATACAAAGCTATGGGTTTTTTAAATAGATTTTAGGTGACATTACACATTGTAAGTGAATTCAGAGAGAGAACATTTAAGCATTGCAATTATATCTTTAAAAACTCACAATATTTGTGAAGTATTAAATTTTATTGAATTTGTTATAGTTACAAGAAAAAGTTTTTAATTTAATTCTCTGTAATTTAATGGAAATATCTTAAAACAATGTCTGTTTAAAAAAATAATTTTTATTACTTTTTAAAGAGAACATGGGAGAGGGAGAGAGAAACATCGATGTGAGAGTGAGACATTGATCGGCTGCCTCCTGCACTCCCCGTGCCAGGGATGGAGTCTGCAACCCAGGCATGTGTCCTGACCGGGAATCGAACCAACAACCTTTTGGTGTATGGGACAACACCCAACTAACTGAGCCACACTGTTCAGGGCTAAAACAATGTCTTAATACATTGTAGATCATGTCTTTCTAAATGGCTGATAGTTTAAACAAAGAGCCAAAATAAGACAGAAATTTATCTGTGTAGTTCAAAATTAAATATAGTGAAATTGATTATTTTTTGAGAACCTATTGTTTTAGATACCTGGTGTATTTATATGTGATGTAAATTTTTCTGTGATCAAAATATTAAGTTCTCAATGTTTTAAATACGCATATTCATCATCTATGATTTTCATTTGTTTATTTTCAAAGCAAGTATCAAGCTTTTTTAATTTTAAATTTTTTATTTTCAAATACGTTAAAATTTAGGAAAAAAGTTGTAAAAATAGTGCAGTTTCCAACTTTTATTCAGCTTTTCCAAGTCTTAACATTTTACATGACTTCAGTTTAATAATCAATATTTGGTAATTAATATTAATGAAATACTAACTGGTTTACAGATCTTATTCAAATTTTGCCTACTGTCTCATTAACGCCCTTTGCCTGATCCAGAATTTAATCCAGGATTGCACATTGTTTTTAGTTGCTATGTTCCCTAAGTCTGCTTTAATCTGGAAGAGTTTCTTAATCTTTTCTCGTTTCTTATGGCTGATTCTTTTGAAGATTACCAGTTAGGTGTTTGTGTGTGTGTGTGTTTTTTTGGGGGGGGAGTTGGGGGGGGTGCATGCGTGTTTGTCCTTTGGTTCTCAACCTTCGTAATGCCTCGACCCTTTAATACAGTTCCTCATGTTGTGGTGACCCCAACCATAAAATTATTTTCGTTGCTACTTCATAACTGTAATTTTGCTACAGTTATGAATCGTAATGTAAATATCTGTTATGCAGGATGTATTTAGGCGACCCCTGTGAAAGGGTTGTTCAACCCCCAAAGGGGTCGTGACCCACAGGTTGAGAACTGCTGCCTTTGTCTGTTTCTCTCTTTGCAAAAATACCACAGAAATAATGCTCCCTTCTCAGTGCATCATAACAGGAAGGAATGATCTAAATATGTCTTACTACTAGTAATACTCTCATCAGGTTAAGGTGATGTCTGCCAACTGTCTTCACTATAAAGTTACTACTTTCCCCTTTTTAATTAATAAGTATCTTACGGCTACTGAAAATTAAAAGTGTAGTCTTCTTATACTTTTAATGGGTAAACTGTAGCATACAAAATTACTTTCTAGGTTATCCTGATAACCTTTTTGGGTAGGGGGAGGTATAGATGGTAAAAAGAAACAAAATATAGGTAAATGATATGTGCAGCTTAACTGTTCTGAGTCTCAATTTGTCCTTCTGTATAGTGGAATTAACTTGACCTTGCCCTTCTTAAAAAGCTAATGTGAGGAACAAAGGAGTGAAAATATATAAAATGTCATAAATTACAGTGTTCTGTTAAGTGAAGGTTGTGATAATGTTCTCTTCCCCATCCTTACCTGAGAACTCACCTTTTAGTTATAATAAGTGATATATTTAAAATGATTTTCAAATGTCATTAACCTGTTCGAACCTGCCTGATTTGCTTTCTTACAAAGAAGGGCACGCTGAAGGTGAATGTGGAGAAGTGTAATCGGAGCAACAGTAAGCATTCTTTACCAGCTTTCCTGAGTTGATTGCCTTGCTTCCCTGCTGCTTGCTTCCCCAAATCTTACCTAAGGAATATAGACTCCCTAAGGTTGATGCTTCTTTGCGTTTTACTGTGGGCCTTGTTATATGGGGAATAGATGCCCTATGCCCTTTAAGCTTCCTTATTTTACTCTAGGTTTCCAGGGGAACAGGCTTGAATGACAGAGTTTGAAGGAAAAGTATTGTCTTCTTTCTTAGGCATGTATAATAATGTTCTCTACTACATGTTGTTTCTTTTGCAGATTTTACACGTCTATGGTTTAGTGTACAGTAATTAAATTCTCTCTTTTGCCAACTGTGACATGTCATAGAGGATCCAGAATTGAATCCAGAAATGATTCTGTCCTTAAAGACCTATCCTGCTTTACTTTCTATCTTACAGGCTAAGGGGCATAAAAGTGAATCAGTCTATGCTCAAGTGGTCACTGTTTTCCTAGTGCTTAAACTAGTTTAAGATGACTAAGTTATATATTTGTCCATTGGGTCTGCCGTAATGAAATATTGCACACTGGGTGCCTTACAAATGGAAGTTAATTTTCTCCAAGTTTTGAAGGCTAGAAGTTCAAGATCAGTGTGCCAGAAAATTTGGTTTCTGGTGCAGTTTCTCTTTTTTGGCTTGCAGATGGCTGTCTTCTTGATGTGTCCCCACATGGCCTGTCCTCTACATGTATGTGGTGAAAGAGCTCTCTAGACACCAACCCTATCAGATTATAGCTCGACCCTATAACCCTGTTTAATCTTAATTATCGCCCTGAAGCCCCTTGTCTCTAATGTAGTCACATTGGGGGTTAGGGCTTCAAGCTACAAATTCTTTGAAGTAGCGCAGTTCAGTCCATAGCAAGGTATTGCATCTGAGCACAGTTTGTAGGCATCGATACCGCTGGCAGAGAGCTAAAGAAAACATGGTGCGTTAGTAAATACTATTTTGTTCTCTTGGATTTTATTCCTAGTCAGGGTGCAATATGTATAATAGATATTGGTAAGTCTGATTTGAAGAAGCTAATTGGACAGTGTTTGAATATATGTGCAAATGTAACAATATACTTTTGAAATATTTTGCTGTTTTGGATTTTCTCCATCAATGTGTCCTATCTTTTAACAACATAGCATGCTTACAAAATGATAGCATGTTTACAGCATACTGGGATAAAGGAAGAAGGTGCTCATTCTCGTAGCAGTCTGTCCTCTGCCCTAGCCCGTGCCTATCTGCCCTCAGGCCCGAGGAGAGAAATATCTCAGCCTATCACTAACACATCTGTGGCATATGTAGGCAATAGAGTTGGGAATCTCTGCTGCTATTCATTGGTATCAGTTCTTTATTTTAAATAGATATAAAATTACTTTTGATTGATTAAGTGTTTTTTGTTTTCCTCTACAGCTACCATAGATATTAGCCAATTAGATATAGAGCAGTTATATTTAATAGAATATTCTGTGATAGTGGAAATAAAATATTCTATATATCAGCTGACAGTATGGTAGCTATAAACCACAAGTGACTCTTGAGCACTTGAAATGTGGCTATTGCAATGGAGGAACTGAATTTTTAATTGTATTTAGTTTTAATTTAAATTTAAATAACCTCTTTTATAGAGGAGGATATGTTCCTGGGGCACAAGGAAGAAGCAGTGTGGCTGGTGGCATTAAATACCAGATATGGTGGATAGCAAAATACTGATCAATATCTACGTTTAAAAAAAAAGAAAAAGTAGAAAGTTAAATAAGCTTTATTTCCAATAGAGTCTCCTGAAATTTTTTTCTACAGAAAAGATAGAACCCACTCTGTAAGGTGAAGATATTTTATATGGCTAGTAATGATAGCTAGCCATAAAAAATATCTTCACTTCAGCAGCTACCATGTGTGAGGTTCTGTACTATGCTAAGCTCCTTACATTCATTATGTCACTTAATCCTTTTATCAACCTTGTGAAGTAGGTACTTACAGATCAAAGAACTGTGGCTCACAGAAGTCAGCAGTGAGTCTAAGGTCACATATCTAGTAAGTGAGTATACCCAGACTCAAATATGGGTCCCTTATTTCAAAATTTATTCAACTATTTCAGAATGGTTTCAGCTACAAGTAATAGAAAACTGCTACTAAATTGTTTTAAATAATTAAGAGATTATCCCACAAGACAAAAAGAGCATGGATGACCAGTCTGAAGGCATAAACATATTAGTGTTGTGGCTCTGCTTTCTTTTGCTTTTCTTCACTCTCCCCTACTTGAAGTGAGAGTTTAATCCTCAGGCTGATAAGAGATCCCAGCAGCTGTTCAAGATATTATGTCCAAACATCCAGAGGAAGAGGAGGGACCATTTCTCCTTTTTTAAAACATAAAAGTAGGCAGTAGTATAATAAATTTCCACGTATCCATCACCCAACTCCAAAAGGGATCAATTTAGGGCCACCGTTACTCCACCTGTATTCCATCCTCCTTTCCCTTGCTATGTTCTTAAGAACCAAGGAATGTTTTTCAAAAGTCTTATTTTAAAAAAAAAAATTGGAAAGGAATTTTGGCCTCCTGTGATTTTTTTCCCCAAAACTAGTTGGGACACACCTTTTGGAGTTAAGTGTGGGATCCAGCCTTCCGCAAGGAGTCTGTAAAGGTGGGTGGGTTCCTGTGGAGGAAGGAGTACAACAGGTTTTGTTAGAGAGGAGGAAGAAGCAGTGAACAATATCTGTTCTGAGAACCATCTTTTATAATTTATTTGGCTCAGCATTAATATTGGCTGGTTGACTGCTAAGGCTGGGCTTCACGGAAGCTATATTGTGACGTGGTTTTTATCTAGTATAAAAATGTTTCACCCATTGTGATAAGCTTTAAGAAATTGATTCTTACTGATTAAACTAACAAAAAAACAAGTGTACTCATTTGTTAATGTCTGATAAATAACTTACATTTGCAAAAGGTAAACTATAGTCTATAAAGAAGACTTAATTGGTACAGAGTTCAAGAAGAAAAGGGAATTGCTATTCCCATTGAGCAATGAAGTAGTGTTAATATCAGTCTCTATTAATTTGTTCCCAAATAGTTTTTAAAAGAACTGTTTCTCTTGCTTTTAGTGGCATTTATTTTCAATTGGCTTGGATTTTGTTTATCCTTCTGTATCACCAATACCATTGCTGGAAGGTATGGTGCCATCTGTGGATTTGGCCTTTCATTGATCAAATGGATCCTTATTGTCAGGGTGAGTGTCTTGATAATGTCTATCATTTTTATCTTTAAAATTGAAATATATTAAATTTGTAGTTCATAAATTTTATGCATATAAATTCAATTATTTTAAGACTTATTCTTCTAGACTTTATTATTATAGTGATCTCTGTGGTTTGAAAATTTATAACTTATATGAGAGCTTGCTGGTATAGTATCCCTTCATCTGCAGTTTTGCTTTCTTTGGTTTGTGTTATTTGTGGTCAGCCATGGTCCAAAAATATTAAGCGGAAAATTTCAGGTATTTTGAGAGAAAGAGCAAGTGAGCACATTTACATATTTTTATTATAACATATTGTTATAATTGTTCTGTTTTATGTTGTTAATCTTTTACTGTGCTTAATTTATAAGTTAAACTTTATCATAGGTATGTATGTATAGGAAAAAAACATAATATATGTAGGGTTCAATACTGTCCACAGTTTAAGGTAACTACTGGGGGTCTTGAGACAGACATATCAGCTGATGATAAAGGGGGCTACTGTGTGTGGAAAGAACTTTGAAAACAGAAAAACTTGTTTGGACCTCATCTTTTTTATATCAGGGTGCTAACTTTAAGTTTTTAAATTCTTCTGAGCTTTAGTTTCTTCATAATAGGTTGATAATAGCTGCCTTTCAGGATTTTTGTGAGATACGGAAATAATATAATTAAGGTCCCTTGCCTAGTTGCAGCACAAATGTATGTTTTGAGTCACATCACAGCTACCACTATTGTGATATAGGGCAGGAATTTCTAAGTCAGTTAAAACATAACAATTTCTATTAGTTAGTAAAATTATCGTGGATTTAAATATCTTCTTATTCTTTATGCTTTTTTACTAACATGAGAGCTCAAAAGTAAAATTACAGGCTTTCGAAGTGTTGTCTGTCAGAACCCACCTTTCCTCCTTTATGTTCCTGTTAAGTCTTCTCATTTTCCTTTTGTTCCTGGAAATGAATCTCAGCCAGCCTCTCATGTACAAGATAGTGTGTCGATTTGCATATTACCCTTTTATTATATAGGACTAGAGGCCTAGTGCATGAAATCAGTGCATGGAGTGGGAGGTGGGGGTGGTGTCCCTCAGCCCACCCTGCACCTTTTACAATCTGGGACCCCTTGAGGGATGTCTGACTGCCCGTTTAGACCTGATCCCACTGGTTGGACATCCCTTTCACAATCCAGGACTGCTGGCTCCCGACCTCTTGCCTGCCAATTGCCCCTAACCACTCCCCTGCCAGCTTGAACAATGCCTAACTGCTCCTATGTCGGCCTGATTGCCCCTAACTGCCCTCCCCCTGCCAGGATGGTCCCCCCCCAAGACTGTCCTTCCCTGCAGGCCCGGGTCCCCCCCC
>PVJC01030344.1:0-21231 GCA_004026665.1 Murina feae | reverse complement strand
GTACCTACTTACTGACCTGAATTTCCCCCAAACATGACTATGAACACTTTCAGTTATTTTCTAATGTACTCTGCTCATAACTGCTTAGGCAATTATTTTTATTAGCATAACATTCCATTTAAGCATAATGATGTGAGAAAAACAAACAATGTAAGCACATTTTTTCAGCTATGGCTGATTATGAGTGTTTTCTTTCTTTTCTTTTTTTTTTCTTTTCTTCTTCTTCTTCTTCTTTTTCTTCTTCTTCTTCTTCTTCTTCTTCTTCTTCTTCTTCTTTTTTTTTTTTTTTGACTTCCTTTGCAGATTTGATAAATTAATTGTAAATTTCCCAAGGGGGACCTACCATGAATTGATCTTTGTCTTTTATTCTCTAATGTTTAGTTTCTATTCTAGTCTCAGTGTCTATCCATTGAGACCAGAGTATTGCTGAGGGCTAATCAAATTGCTGGTATAACCAACCTTCTCCAGAGAACCTGGTTTCAATTTTCATAATGAATTAATCCCTTTTTCTCCATCTCTTTGCTCCAATAGCTATTTGTGGAGACAACGGATGTCAACGGCAGAACTCTTGAGGGGCCAGTCCCTCTGGAAGTCATTGTGATTGATCAGAACGACAATAGACCAAGCTTTCGAGAGGGCCCCTATGTTGGCCATGTCATGGAAGGATCGCCTACAGGTACGTTAAGTTGGCTTACCATTAGCATAATGGCTTGGAAAGTGGCATACTCTGATCTTCGGGGACTAGAGAGACTATGTATTGCCACTTCGACTTGTGGTTGATATGCATCATCATTAACATATTATTTCCCTGGGTAGAAGCAAGAGCTGGAAAGATGCAACTCAGAACATGACTGGGGTGTTGCAAACTATAAAAATATCTCCCCTTGTCCCTAAAGGTGATCCTTCAAGGGTGACCGGCATCTAAGTCTTTAACGCATGGCTGTCATGGGACACAATGTCAATATCTAGCTCACCCTTGTGAGGCCCCAGGCTGGGCTTTGTGAAGCAGTGGGGCTGTGAAAGACATTAAAGTCCCCACTGCGGGCTCCTCAGTTATTTCTTTTCATAACTGCATTTTAATCAGAACCATTTTGGAAAAATGGGTAGGCCTTTTTCTCCCCTTTCCTTAGATGTGCGTGGAGAAACCTTTGTCCTCAGTCAAAGGGCCAAAGGCAAGACATTTTATTTTTCTACCTGGAAATACTTGTACCTACTGTTATGAAAATGACTCAGAGTTATTACAGAGCTCCTTTTATCTTTTTCCCACGTTTAACCTTTCTGTCAAGGAAGGTTTTACAATTAGAGCTCCCTTTCTGGCCCAATAGACACTAATTAAAGCATTCTGTGACCAGCAGTATAAATCAGTCCTAAGTAAAATGCTTGAGAAACTGGTGAGGAAAGAAGAAACATCCCTGGTGTAAGACTGTACTTTGATTTTAAGCTTTAAAATGTATGTAAGTGAAAAAGCACCATATTAAGTGTATCACTGAGGCTGTGTATGGCAAAACAAGTAAGTAAAAAAGCCGCTCAGTGGCCAGATGGGAGATGGACACTGGAGAGCTTGTTCCACTGGTTGCCTGTCTCCCACCCTCCACCTGAATTGATGGGATGTATCAGTACGTGTAGTTACATGAGATGCTAGAAGTGTTGTCATGGTAACCGGCCTAGATTACCAGGTAAATAATTGTAAGTAAGGTGCCTCAAACCTCCCTTCAACCTCAAGGAACTGGATCTCTGTGCACTTCATCAGATGCCCAAGGGCAGGAGTGACCCTTTCTCTTCTGGAATTTGAATGCATTCTGTAAAAAGGAGAGGGAATTCCTTGTGTGTGCTGGAGGTGCATTTGGGGGTGAGGGTGGCAACAGAGGGGTGAAAACAGCACCAGAAAATCAGAGAGTAGCCGGTGGAGGTGGCTCAGATCAATTTGGGTGGAACTTCCTGTGGCACCTCTGAGGAGGCTGCTCTGATGGAGAAATGGCTTTTGGTGAGAGAGACCCTGGAATGTGAGTTTGATGTTTACAGAAATCTTAAACAAGCTGGTATTCAGAACAAGTTAGGGAAATCAATGGGGAAAGCTATTAAAGAGACAGGAGATGGAACAGAGCAGAAAAATGATTCTCCATTTCCATCTGTGGTACCTGGGCATTGTGGATGAGTGACTGGAATTCTAGATGGGCTGGGAAAGTGTTCTAAATGTAAATGACAATGGTGATATTTCAGGCATCTGTGAGCAGGTGCATGTCTCTGTGTATTATATGTGTATATGATTAGACCATGTTCAATTTACCTCCCATTGTGCCCTTCCTTAAAGTTTCACAAAGAATTTCAAATTTGGATGTTTTATATACACATCATATTTTCAAAGAAAATTGAATCCTTTAAGTATATTGAATTTCTTAAAACACAAAGCAATTTGGTTAGGGTGGACGCATCTCCAGCAAAACATAAACCATCTCAAACTTCAATTTATAATTGGAAATATCCTATAAAATACAGAAAGCCTTGGAGATCAGTATGGAGGAACTTCTAACGGCGATATGGAATTTGGCCTGATTTATTGTTGTCTTGTCAGTACCCTCCGGGTTTGACTGTAAAGCAGGCATTGACATGGCGTCAGTCAAAGTTTGGGTTAAGAATGTGGAAGTGTGGAAAACTTTTAGAGGGGAAATCACTGAGATCACTTTGTGCCTGTGGGAGAGCTCAGGCAAGGAGGCCCCGAAGTTTCCATGGGGACAATGAGAATCTGGAGAGGGTGTCGGTGTCCCTCTCTAAGCTCCCTCCCCAACCTTAACCATTTGTAAGTTATAACAACAAACACACACCGGCTATAGAAATGACCACCTCTCCCAGTTTCATAGTCTCTCACTCATATGTGGCTCTCAGAATCCTATGTGTTGTGGACATTATTTTGGGTCCACTTTACAGAAGGGAATGCTGACCCTGGGAAGAGTTCAGAGACTTTCCCCAGTTGACACAATAACGGATGGGAGGCAGTGTTCAGGGCTCAACTGTGTCACCCACCTTCCCATCATGTGCTCTTTCAACTGTCCCCAAATCTTCGCGGTGAATACAGCCCTTAAACTATGATGAGCACTTCTGCATTCTGAGACCTTTGTATGCACTGTATCCCTTCCTCCATTATACCAGGTCCTACCCTGAGAGGCAGTAACTCTCCCATCATACAAATAAGAAAACTGAATCTCAAAGAGGTCCAGGAACTTCCCCCAAATCACAAGCTGGGAGACGAGATAGAATCTGTTTTCATGTCTCTGGCTTCAAGACACAGGCCCTTTGCCATGTACCATGGTGGAGCCAGCCACCTTCTCTCACATTCTTTAGGATGAACTCTTCATGGGACCAGCTGAGGGAAAATATTTGTGGGCTTCTAATCCGATGAACTGATTTAGCTTCTGACAGAAAGTGACCAGCTCTCTGACCAAATATCCAGGCTCACCGACTGGCTTCTAATCTATGTGAGCTATTGCTCAGTCTCTGGGGGTAAACAGCATTCCACACCAGGGTCCTTGTCCTCATTCACATCACTCTTCCACCTCCACATAACCAGGAGTGCGACCTTCACCGCCTCCCAGAGCACCACACTCAGAGGGCCCCGGGATTGCTATCATGCTCTGCCTTAAGATTGTTAATAACTGCTGAACAAGGGGTCCTGCATTTGCATTTTGCACAGAGCCCCACAAATGATGTAGCTAGTCCAGTGCCCAGCATTGCGGCCTAGAGTTGGGTTTAAGGCTCCACTCACCTCTTTAACAAGGTGAGCCCTTGGGAAGGTTACTGAGCCTTCTAGAAGCCTCAATTGCCTTGTCTATAGATGGAGTGGGTATATAATAGTGCCACCCTAGAGAACTATATGCAAGGAG
Organism: Murina feae; assembly: GCA_004026665.1. Classification (NCBI taxonomy): domain Eukaryota; kingdom Metazoa; phylum Chordata; class Mammalia; order Chiroptera; family Vespertilionidae; genus Murina; species Murina feae. Next base: position 17,353 of record PVJC01030344.1, on the reverse strand, counting down.
TAAATGGGACAATGTGCTTCACTCAGTGCTTAGAACATAATAAATGTTCAGGAAATGCCAGCGTATTGTTAATACTGCAATTATTATTCTGGCAGAGAACCCACTAGGGAAGGGAAGGCAAAGGGACATATAGTTTGTGTGAAGGAGCATTCATCTCCCAACAAACCGAGTATCATTTTCGTGTTCCAGTGTACCCGGACGCCATCTGCCCCAATCCATCACGTGGGAAGGTCACCTATATTTATCTGTTTGTGCAGACAGGAGACCATTTCCAGCCCTCAGCACTGAACTCCAGGGTAGTGTTCTGGGAAATCATTACCAGATGAAGGGAGGGTAACAGACGGTAATGGTCTTTGAACTTTGCACACTATGAGCTGTTTCTTTGGTGGAGTCACAAGCATTGATGGATGGGACCTAAGCCCAGGCCCTGGCTGCTCCTTGGGACCAGCCAGAGCTCCGTGTGAACCTGGTATTTTCTGAATGCCTGAAGCATGCCAAGACCGTGGGCGTTAGGGACAGAGGGATGGGAAACTTGACATTCCTAGAGGGCACACATGCCAGGGCCCCACGATGCTGGCTGGCACCCACTTCCTATGTTTTTGCCACTTACATTCCTCTGGACACTCTGGGAAGGGCTAACCATGAGGAAAGTGTGCAGGGCTTCCTCCAGAAGCAGACTCTGGGGTGCGGGTCGAGGTGTGTGATTTGCCTGAGGTGGGGGATACCAGGTGAGGGGTGCTACAAGAAGGGGGATCAGGCCACTTCAAGATGCCAGCTTCCGTGGTGGGCAGTTGTGAGTTTGATTCCTGGATGGACAGGAGGCTCTAGGAAATAACTTAAACACACACAGCCGCCTTATCACAGCCCAGAGGTCAGGGAACTGGGATATCCATCCCCACACCTATCAGAGCTGCCCGCAGAGGGATTTAACTCCTGGGTACTTTCATCCAGCTCTGGGCATGGAAAACGGTGCCAGCAGCTCATGGGCAGCCTTCCAACAAGGCACAGGAGTTGGCTGTTGGGCAGGCCTCAGCTATGCTCTTCCCTCTATGCTTGCAGCCACCGTGGATGTCAGCTGGGACAGCTGGGAGCATGGCACCCCACACCTGCTTAGGTGGTGTGGCTTTGAGGGATGGCAAGGAAAGGAGGTAGTGGGAGGAATATGTTAGTCCCCAAGCTGCATGACTGAGACAGAGGAATTTCTCTTTAAATATGGGTCAGGACCTAGAGATGCACATCCTGACTCATAAGAGATCCCCTTTGCTGAGATGCCGACACTTCTTAAGGCTGCTGAACGGGACCAGAGATGAGCAGCTAAAGTCTCATCCTCTAACTCCGGAGAGCACAAGGACCTTTGCCTGGTCTTGCTTCCTCTCATGCTCTCTCTGTTCCCCCATCCAGTATGCTATTGAGCATCTACTCTGTGCCGGCACAACTCTAAGCTCTGAGCGTGCAGCTGGGCACCTGCCAGATGCTGCCCATTCCCTCCGGCATGCAGAGCCCAGCAGGGAGACTGCAGCCAATAAGTAAGCATTGTAATGTGGTGGGTGCAACCAGGCACTCATGCAGGATGGGGTGCTGTGAGGAGAATGAGGGGGTTGACGTTTTCCCCCCTCCGGGGTCCTCCTGAGTCTCCATTCTTAAAGACTCACTTACTTTGATTTTTAAAGAGGTCCTAGACATGAGGAAGGACAGCCGATCAAGCGGCCTCTGGGACCAATGGCTGTCCTGAGAGCTCACCTATGCTTGGCAGCGGCTATTGTCCAAAATGGCTTGGTCTAAATAGAGATCATTGTGATACTTGATGGTTGACATTGGAGACCTCGCTCAGTATAAATGACGGGCACGTTGGTATAACCTGGAAGTACTTGTTGGAGTAACGGCCATGTAGCTTTTCAGTCCACTAGCTGTCCAGCTTTCCTTCATTATATTTTTGGACTTTCACTTTGTAGCTTCTCCCATTCTCAACCACCCTGGCCAATCCCAGGGGCTTTTGGAATATTGGACATGTGGCTATTTTGGGTTTCTGTTTGGCTGGTTGGTTCACTGATTGTTTTCTTAAGCAGATATATTTATTTTAAAAGCAAAGCAGTTCGGTTTTTTTGCCAGCTTCATTCAAATGAAAAAGTGCAATCGCCCTCAAGTCTCCCTCTCCAGAGAAATCCATCCCTGCCATCGTGGTGAGCAGAGTTCCAGGGCTCCCTCTGTGTGTCTACATGCAGAGATGCACGTGCACAATTTTACAGAAATGGAACTCGACTTTCTTTCCTGTGACTCACTTTCTTCACTCTGCAGGGTCCAATGGACATTCTGTAAATAATATCAAGCCACATCCTTGTTTTAAATAGCTAGTGCCTGGCTCTACCTTTCTAATTAGCCTATTGATTTTAGTTCTCACTCTTCTGTACTTATAATCACTTCTACAAGGGAAGATACATCTCTTCCGACTGTGTGACAATTTCTTTAACATAAATACAAATAAGTGGGGTTGATGGGATATGGACATGTATGTTTTTGCATTTTGATGCATTTGAGGGGGATGTTTCTAATCATTTCATTATATTTTATCTTGACTAACCTTGTACATGAAGATACAATAGTCCTTTTTATATCTCAACCTACTGGACATTTTTTTAAAAAATTATATTCAATATCTCTAAGTTTTTTGTGGTCATTTCACTAACTATATCTGTGAAGTGTAAACTACCTTGCTCTAGAATCCTCCCTGAATTTTGTGGTTAAGGAAGAGGACTGTAGTTGCTGACCCTGCGTCACCATTGGAGTCTTAGCTAAGGGGCTTTGCCAGGAACAGATGACAACAACATGAGGCAGTACCATTCGGAGCGGATTAGGCAGCACTTGAACTATGCTACACATCACTCCAGTGTAGTTGATCATAAAACAAAATCCATGAAAGTGCTGAGTAATCCAACCAAAGACACCTTCCCAAAGGGAACATTTCAGAAATAAAGTATATCAAAAGTGTTCAGTTATCTCAACTTTGCTCAAGAAACCAAATCTCCACTAAGTTGTTCCTAACCAAGTCTGGGGACCCAAGGTAATGTGTTAGGACATCCAAACCAAGCCAGTCAAGACCTTGTCATAACCAGTAGGTGTCTCCCTCCTTTGTGTCTTAGCCCCTCTCTGATGGCACCATTGCACAGATTACTATTCCCATTGCTGCTGTTCACTAGAGCCTTTAAGATACTGTAGGGCTTAATGAGACAGGAGGGTACCCGGCCCCCTTTATTCTGTTTAAAGAATATCCACCCAGTAAAACTGTCTCCTCTTTAGCGTGGGTAACTTTGAAACAGCCCTTCTCATTTTTATTCAGAGCCCTCTCTCCACCTAAATTCATACATGAGTCCATGGGGTTGGAGATCAGTTCAAGAGATAGATACCACATTGTTTTTTGCATCATTTTTTCTAATTATGAAGAATTTGTTCCTGGCTAGCCTGTGTGTCTATTTCCCTCTGCCAGACATCCATTTTCATATTTACTCATGCTAGATCTCCATGTTCCAGGCACTGTGAGTAACCTGGTGGACTGGAAATATATGGCTTCTGTGCTCATGGAGATGACTCCCTCTTAAAAATAAATTCTTGGTGGCTCTGCCCCACTAATTCATTGGATATATTTTGGACTCAAGCTGGAAGTCATTCTTCCATCACTTTACATTTTGGAGAGAGAAGGATTTGTATCATCAAATATTTTAATTTAAATTAAGTAATCAAGTTAATTAAAATGCCTTAAAGTGGAAGGAAGGTAAAGAAGCATTGGTAGCTTCAGAGACTTAGTGATCATCCTACAATCTTTTGAAAGAATAAATCTGAGGAGAGTTTCCAACCAAAGTGGAAATCAGGTTGAGCAGCTGCAAAACGAAAATGAAACAATGAAATGAATAAACAGGAGCATTTAAGTCCTTTGAATAAAATAGAACAAGGTGATGTAATAGAATGACAATGAAGTCCAGAAAGACTTCTCTAAGGAGATGACCTTTAAGCTAAGACCAGTGAGAATGAGAGCCCACAATATAAAGGTATTGAGCGAGGATGATGCAGGCAGAAGGATTATGAAATGCAAATGTCTGAGGCAGCAATGGCAGATGGAGGGAAAGAGAAGAGGCCTGTGGGATGGGAGAAGGTCAGCAAGAAGACAGCTGGGTGAGTTCAAGGAGATAGGCAAGTGCAAGATTGTTTTGAACAGAAGTCAACAAACTACCAGCCATGGGCCAAATCTTCCCCCTCTGTTTGTTGTGTTTTTAAAATAAACACAGCCATGCCCTTATAAGCATTGCCCATTATTGCTTATTTAAGCACTAGAGGCCTGATGCATGAAATTCATGCAAGAGTAGGCTTCCCTTCCCCCGGCTGTTGGCACCTGCTTCCCTCCGGCACCTAGGACCCGGGCTTTTCTCGCAGCCCCAGCTTTGTCTGGAAGGACATCCTGTCTAATTAGCATATTATGCTTTTATTACTTAAGCATGGGCTATGGCTGTTTTCCCACAATGTTAGAGTTGGGACACAGACTGTATATTTCACAAAGCCAAAAATATATGCTACCTGTATATCTATAAATTTAAATATTTAAAGTATTTCTAAGTAAATAAGCACTCTTTACCTGACCCTCTGAAGAAGTAGGCAGATCCTGTATTAGAGCACCATAACTTTTTATTTTACTTTAAAATTAGTAGGAAGCCCTTGGGTGGTTTTAACAGTGAAATCAGATTTCACCATGCTCCTACTTAGGGAGCTTAGGTTACTTCCCCAAGATCACACAGCTGGAGGCTGACAAAACTGGAATCAGGTTCAGACTAACTCTTGGGCCCTTTCATTTCCTCTCCATCTATGATGCCCTCTGTCCTTCAGCCACTTTACCCATGAAAATGTTAAAATGAACCAAATCTGCCACCTAAGTCTAGCCAGCATTTTCTTAACATGCAATGTGTGTATGTGTATGTACATTGTGTGTGGGTGTAAGTACATATATGTGTATGGATAGATGAAGAAGAGAGAGGGCAGGAGGGAGGGAGAAAAATACCAGCGGCTGTCATTAGTCATTTTATCCCAGCCTAGCTGGTCAGGTACCTCCATGTGGCCCATATTACTGGCAGTGGCCTTCTCAAATAGAGCCAGATTCTCCCCCTACACATGTAGGCTGTCAATCAGAACAGTCTTCACATGTCAGTCAGAAAAGCTTTATAATAAACAGCTGATAAACCAGCTTTCACTGCAGCATCACCATGCTATACATGCCGTCCCTTCTGAAGGAGCATCCAGAGCGGCTGCTTCCACCTATCTGCACAGATACCTTTGAACAACTCTACCACCATCTATCCACAGTGTACAGAAGACACTCTGAGTGGGTTATGTATGGAACCAACCCTCTTCTTAAGTAAGAGACTCAGATTTCTAAGTTTAGTGGGCAGAGGGCATATAAAGTTTCTTTCAAGTATATGTGTTATAAAATATAGGTCATGAATTGAATTTTTCAATATATCAAAGAAATTAATAGATTTATGGCTTTCTTGCTTTAATTATGACTGAATATTTAATAAACCAAGCATCTTTCCAAAACCTATTTATTATTTAGAAGACTAGCTGTTTGCAAATATTTCCCAAAAGTTCGATTTGGGGAATTTTCAATGCTTTCTTCTTGCTCTGGTCTTCTACTTTTGTTTAGAGTATTTATGACAGTTTTGTTTTTATTGAAATTATTTATTGACTTTAAAGAGAGACGGGAAGGGAGAGAGAAAAACGCCAATCTGTTGTTCTACTTATTTATGCATCCACCTCTTGTTTGTGCCCTAATCAGGGATCAAACCCACAATCTTAGCATTTCGGGATGACGCTCTAATCACCTGGCCAGTGCTATCACAGTTATTATCTGCTGGGTCTGTGCTTACTAAGGGGCTGCTCACACAGATACCCTCTTTGTGGGGTGGGCTGGGTGGGCTCATGTTTCTCTGTTGGCCTCTCTGTCCTTAGGAAAGATCCCTATTCAGAAAGAAAGTGGACCTCACAGTCCTGTCCCCTGACCATCCAGACCAGACGCACTGAGCTGCTTGCCAGCTGTGCCTGGGCTTCTCTCACTTCTGCGGTTTCACCCTCTGTCTTGCTGGGGAGGTTCCATCCTCGTTGGCTCACACCCAAGTTACAAGCCAGGGTTGGAGGTGTTGATTTGAAAGGAATCCTGACATGTGAGATTAAGTTAATCGAGTTCTTTCTGTGTGAGATGCATCAGGCAAAAGCGGCTGGGTGGATTTCCACTTCATGGAGAAAGTACGTTTGACGTAGTTCAACTTAAAATGCTGACCCATGCAACTAAAACAGATACCCGGAGAGCCCCCTGCTGCTGCTGTCAAGGAGACACAGGGTTCAGACGTAGAGCCGTGTTCAGCTGAGCGGATGCTTTGCTCCCCTCCCCAGACACTTTTGGTGGCCACATTGGGGGCTGGGAGGGTGTAACTGGCATCTAGAGGGTGGAGGCCAGCGATGCTGCTAAACATTCTACAATACACAGGACAGCCCCACCACAAAGACTATTTGGCTCAAAATGGCAGTAGTGCTGAGGTTAAGAAACACTGCCCTGGACGGAGAACATGAAGAGTGGATATGCAGTCCGAATCTCATTCCGTAGGAGAGGTGCTCCTGTGAGGATGGTCCGTCAGCACACGCTGAAGCTAACAGTGGCTACTTTATGGGTGGGAGCGGTGCTGGGCCCTACGCAAGTCCTGTGCATTATCTCATTGACTCACCACCGGCATCCTTGGAGGTAGATGCAATGGTCATCTCCATGTTTCCAACAAGGAGGTTGAAGCTTAAAGAAGTTAGAAAACAATTTTTCAGGAGAAGAGACCTCCTCCCTAGTATCCATTCTGCTCTTCTTTAGTAACAGACCCCGGCTACCACAGCGGCACTGCGTCCATGTGAAACCTGCATTTCCCAGCCTCCATCACAGCTGGATGTGGCATGTAATGAAGTACCCTACAGCAAGCCAGAGCATGGGCTAGGTTAGATTTTTGGGATGAGTCAGGAACCAAGTCAGTTGGGAAGGGTCCCCTTTGCCCTCCTCCACCTATTTCCTCTCACTGCCTGGAATGAGGCTTAGAATTCAGGCTTCCTGTGGTGGCTTTCAGAATGGAAACCATGTTCTAGGATGGTGGTACAAAAGGTAAAATGAGGTTGGAGTCTGTTGCCTGTGGAATGTCGTGTTAGCCTCTCTCCAGAATTATTTTACATAAGACAGTAATGAACTTGTCTTATTTAGCTCACGGTTTCATTGGGTTTTCTGTATTTGTTGCCAACTCTAATAAAACATCACATATCTAGTGTTACTCAACCAGTAAGAATGATAGCCCAAACAGTTTGACTCCAAGCCATGATTTTAAACTGGGGTGTGCTATGTTGCTCTAGACCTTCAAACCTGCTTTCTTCTGTATGTGTTTCGTGCCACTGTTTTTGTATAGTAACAAGAAAACTGAGCCTTCATTGGGACAAAAATGGTTTTTGTCTTCTCCGCTGTCTTAGAGTCCTTTCCAGAAAGCATTCTGAGGTCTCTGTCATTAGACGTTTTCACTGGATTAAAAACCAATTCAATCCTACGATGAAAACCTTCTTAGCACAGCGGTTTTGACACCCTCTGATCGCAGTGATGTCAGATCATAGGCCAGCACTGATTACCTGAAAGTACCCTAACATAGGGCGTCATCATGTGGCTGCCATTGACGTCAACGTGCTGGGCTCACATTCACATCCCAGGACTAGAGAAGGAGGGAAAAGGCACAGGAATGCTGTTTTTTTTCTTGCTAGAGAGTCAGCTGCAAGTGCATCAGGAGAGCAATGTGTTCCGACAGGAGCACAGCACAGGGGCTGAGACCATGGCTCCTGGGTCCCATAGACCTGGCTTCCAGTTTCATGTCCTCTACGAGCTGGGAGACCTTGAACATGTTCTTACCTCTCTGAGCTTTGGCATTGCCTCTGTAAAATGAGGATCAGGATAATGTCCCAGACAGTAGCTGTGATATCCGTGAGAAAATAGAAATCAAGCTTTGAGCACCTGTGACAAATACACACAGGCCATAAATGTCAGCAGCTACCGAGCACTTTCTTTTTCAATGAGAATAGATTCAAGAGGGTCCTGGTGCCATCTCCTTGCATCCTGCAGGGAGAGAAGATCTCTGCCAACCAGCAAAGCTGCATTCCAACCCTGGCTCCTTCTCTTATCAGCTGTGTGAATTCAGGTCTCTATGTCCTCATTTTGAATTGGTAATAATCTACTGAGACAGCATTTTGTATGAGTTTGAATTAGGAAAATTGAAAATGATGCAATATGGAAATAATAACAAAATCTCATTTGTGTACAAATTTAGAAACAATGTAACCTCCCAAATAATAAGCATTTGTCAAGAACTACATACTTTCAAAAAGGCTGGCAGGGTTTTCTCTCCCTCTGTCTCTCTTAGGTTTATATGAGGAGGCCAAGGCAGAGGTGGTTAGGGGTACACTAGGGGCCCAGTGCACGAAATTGTGTGTAGGGTCCCTAGGCCTGGCTGGCAATTAGGGCTGATCAGGGCCCTCCTTTCCCTGACTGCCAGCCAGGGCCTTCCTTTGTTCCAAGCCATCCCCTGGTGGTCACTGCACATCACAGCAAGCAGTCAAACTCCCAGTTGGTCAAACTCCCAAGGGGACAATTTGCATATTAACCTTTTATTATATAGGATATATATACATATAATTCACATATGCAATTCACTGATTCACCCACTTGAAATATATGATTCTATAGTTTTTAATATACTATTCACAGAATTATGCAATCATCATCACAATCAATTTTAGAATATTTCTATCATCCTCAAAGGAAATCCTGTATCCATTAGATGCCATTTTCCATTTATTCTCCGCTCCCTACCCCCACCAAAAGAATTCCTTATCCCTCAGAAATTGCAAAGCTATTTTCTGCCTCTATAGATGCCTATTCTGAACATCTATACTAGTAAAAGGGTAATATGCTAATTAGACCAGATGGACCCAACATCTTCCGGACATCCTTCCTGACAAAGCTGGGGCTGCCACCTGGGTCCTGGGTGTCTGCGGCTGGCCAGAGGGAGGGAAGCCTGGGTCCTCGTGCCTGCGGCCAGTCAGAGGGAGAAAAGCCCGGTTCACAGTTGCCTGTAGCCGGCTGGAGGAGGGAAGCCTGGGTCTGGGTGCGGGGGCTGAGACAGAGGTGGTTAGAGGAGAACAGGCAGGCAGGCAAGCAGTTAGGGGAATCAGACAGGCAGGCAGAGTGGTTAGGGGCAATCAGGCAAGCAGGCAAGTAGTTAGGGGTGATCAGGCAGGCAGGCAGAGTAGTTAGGAGCCAGCAGTCCCAGATTGAGAGATGGATGTCTGACTGCCGGTATAGGCCTATTCTCACAGGGTCCCAGATTGCAAGAGGGTGCAGGCCAGGCTGAGGACCACCCCCCACCATGCATGAATTTTGTGCACTGGGCCTCTAGTCTATATATATAAAAGGCTAAGTGATTGACCATGCATCCATCCAACTGACCAATCTACCAGCTGGTACATATGACATGCACTGACAATTTAAAAATAAAAATTATCTAGTGCATGCACAATACATATAAAGCTCTCACTGGCGCCAATCAAATGAGTGTGTTTCGATCTATCATTGTTGATCATGAATTTGGTTGACACTTCTATTATTTGACACTTCTATTATAGAGAAAGGGCAAATAGTGATATTAAAATATTTCTTCCAATTAATTTCCTTTCAATGTGCATGAATCCATGCATCAGGCCACTAGTTTTATATAAATAGAATCACACAGTATGCAGTTTGTTGTGACAGGCTTTATCCATACAAAACAATGTTTTCAAGATTTATCTGTGTTGTATGTAGCATGTATCAGTGCTTTGTTCCTTTTACTTGACAAAGACAGGGTTCCTGAAATAAACCTGCTATTACCACAGTTGATGCCACTTTAGCTAATAAAATAAGCACACACCATTCTTTGTCAAGGTCAGTCTTGAATTATACACAATCTTAATTATTTGAGGTATTTGAAAATGTGTCCTTTACGTAAAGTACTCCTGTGCTTTACTTATCTTGCAGTTGTGTTATGAGAAGTAAAAGAGATAATATATGGACGTTCTTGGTAGCAGGACCGGATAAAGGGTGGCCCCTCAAGAAATGGTCCTTCTCTGTTTTGGTTGGTTAGTTCCTTCTGTAGCATATCTACTTGTCATCTGCTTTTGTGTCTCCCTCACTCTAAGGAATCTCCATCAATACAGGTTCCAATTGATTTAAGTAAAAAAATCACTATTAAGTGTTTCCTAAGGAGTTTATTCACTACAAAACCCCAAAAATGCCTTGGGGGGGGGGAAATCCAGTTTCCACTAAAATGTCAAGTTTTTGGAAACCCATCAGTGGTTCGAGTTAGATCCTCCTTCATGAATTTCCATCAATATCCATGTATTCAGGTAGGTAATCTGAAACCTTTCCTTTTGTCATCCTGAGTATATACATGTCCACTATGACAGTGGCACTGGATATATGAGCTTTAAGGAAAGACAGCTTTGAAAACAGCCGTCCTGTGGTCTTTCCTAACTTAGTTCAGCAAGATGTGTGAGTCCCATTCAGCCCTTCATCCACTCCCATCACCCTTTGTCCTTAGCAACCAGGTACCACAGCACACAGACATCTCTGCTCCCAACAAGCCACTACGCTTGCCTCCTATGTGGGAGATTAGTGCTTTCAAATATGTTTTTATTGATTTCAGAGAGGAAAGGAGAGGGAAAGAGAGAGAGAAACATCAGTGATGACAGAGAATCAGTGATCAGCTGCCTCCTGCATGCCCCCTACTGGGGATTAAGCTGCAACCCACGCATGTGCCCTGACCTGGAATCAGACCATGTCCTTGTAGATCATAGGTTGACACTCAACCACACTGGTCGAGCAGAATGGGTGCTTTCAATTGGTCATTCCATTTCATCTTCCCAAGAGTGCTGAGGAGCATTGTTGCCAAGTTTCGGAGGAGGAAACATAGCTCAGATAAGCAGAGGAGAAGCTATGTAAGCATTTTCTGTCTAACCTGAAATCACATCTTTCAAGGAGACTGCATATCCTGTCTCCTTGCAGGTTAATTACCTCTTAGTATCCTGCGTGTCCCCCCTAGTTAGACTTATTTATCTATTTACTCGGTGGTCTCCGAGGTAAGCATTCAGTGCTGTTCCCCAGCCAAAGCTGTGCATCTGAATAGGAATTGTTTATTTTATTGCGCATGAGAGATGTAACAGGCAAGGAGCAAAAACTGCAGTGTGATTGCAGCTCAGAGCTTACAGGCTAAGAAGCGGCTCTATGTCACACCTGTCTGTCGATTTTTCCCTGTAGGGTGAGACAGTCCAGCTGGACCCAGTCCTAATTCCATCTTAAAGGGCAAGGGCAGGGGCAAGATGCAAGACAAAAGGGCAAATACCACCAGAGGAAAACTTCCTAGGGTTAGAAAAACCATTACGAGGGGTCTAGAGAGGAAATTTGGTGCAAGATATTTTCACCTAAACATTTTTTACTATAAATGTCCTTGCCACAAGCATTTTCACCACATGCCTAATGGGTCATATGGCATTTTCACTGTGAAAGATAAAATAACTGGCTGGCAGTCTGTTTTACCTTTGGCAGACTTAATTTAAGCTAGTCGTCAGTTTGGTTTCATTTCTTTGTGGAAGTTCTCACAGTACCCCCACTTTTATACTTTATAATCATACAACGGTCTCTACAGTGATGAGAAGATGTGGTGTCCTTAGAACACTGGGTGATGACAACTGAGTGTATCAACCTGGTAGAAAACACAGTGACACAACTGACAGAAGTGTGAAATAAGAGAGCAGAAAGCCACACTGCACACCACCCTAGAAAGTGAACATACCTCTGCCTGTAAATCCTGGTGAGCACAGTCATCCTCCCACCTGCCAACCAGTGTACCAGGCTCTGGCCCGTGTACAAGAGGGACCATGACTCACAGCAGTCCCTGAGAGCGCTAATAATTGATTCTTTAGTGGGAAGCCGATACATCTCTTCATGAAGGGAGAAATTGTAGCAAAAAAGAAAAAAGAAAAGAAAAGTGTGATGCTGAGCAAGAAGACAAATCAACCAGCAAAACAATGTATAATGTATTTTCATTTTTTGTAATGAAGTCTTTTTAATTGTATTAATTGTTCAGGATTCATTTATCCTTTTAAATGCCCCCTCTTTTCTTTTTTGTTATTTTACCTTTGGTGGCAAAACTGCCCTATGGCCAACTAGTTGTGCAGTGAAAATGTTTGTGATGAAAATACTGGTGGCAAAGATGTTTAAGGGAATCGTGCTCACAGCAAAAATACCGGACACAGTTTTAAATCCATCTATTAAAATTTCCGTCAGGAATGCTTTCTGCTACAGGAAACAAAATAGAAATTTAAGTGGCTTGAGCCTCTCTGGTTGGTTTTTCTCATATTCCCAGAAGCTGAAATGTGGATGGCTGCTGCCTGTGCTTCAGCGACCTGATAGTCAGCACATTGCGCGTCTCTAGCCTTTCTCTCTGCTATGAGACTCCACACCTCAAAACACCACAGCTATGTCTGTGGTCAGGGAAGAAGAAAGACAGAAAGGAGACAATGTCTATGGTTTTCATTGGGAAATACATGTATAGTATGTATTATATATGCACTTATCCTATATAATAATCCTATGTAATAAAAGAGTAATATGGAAATTGACCCTAATAGCAGAATGACCAGAACGACCGCTCAACCAGTCACTGTGAGGCACACTGACCACCTCTTGGTCCCTCCCCCTGGCCGGCAGGTTCCGATCATCGATAGCAAACGGGGAACAGGGTGGGTGGCGGTGGGGTGCAGGGCCTGCTGCTAGCAGCCAGGAAAGATGGCCCTGATTGTAGGCAGGCCTAGGGACTGTACCCACACAAATTTTGTGCACAGGGCCTCTAGTCTATATATATGAAAGCCCAGTGACCATTAGGGTGGAACAACCAGCACAACCAGTTGCTATGATGCGCACTGACAGGAGCTGCCCCCTGGTGATCAGTGTGTTCCCACAGCAGGAATGCCACTCAGAAGCCGGGCTCACTTCTGATGAGTGCAGCAGCAGTGGCCAGAGCCTCTCCTCCAAGGAACAGCGAGCCAAGTGGTAAGGAGCAAGCAGGCAGGTGGTTAGGAATGAGGGATCCCAATTGCAAGAGGGTACGTGCTGGGCTGAGGGACCTATCCCCCCACCATTCTCATGAATTTCGTACATCAGGCCTCTAGTATGTATATAATTGGCTCATGTAGTTATGGAGGCTGAGATGTTTCAAGATCTGTGGTTGGAGAGCTGTAGACCCAGGAGCACTCGTGGTGTGGTTCCTATCTAAGAGAGCCATCGTTTCAGCTCAGGTGTGAAGGCATGTCCCATCTCAAAGCTGTCAGGCAGGAGGCGCTCCCTCCTACTCAGCCTTTCTGTACTAGTCCTGTCTTCAATTGACTGTATGTGGCCCACCCACTCTGGGGAAGGCAATTGCTTTACTCCACTGAATCAAATATTAATCTCTCCAGAAACACAGAGAAAACCCAGTACAAAGTTTGACCAAATGATTGGGTGCCCCATGGCCCTGTCAAGGTAGCACAAAATTAACCATCAGTATTATAAGCAGAATTTTAAACCCCATAAGCTCTATCCTTGTCTTACTCTGTGATTATGTTACCTTATGTGGAGAGAGAGACTTTGCCAATGTTAATTAAGGTGATTAATCAGCTGACATTAAAATGAGCAGATTATCCTGGGTTATCCAGGTGGACCAAATAATCGTAGGAGCCCTTAAACATAGAAGAGGAAGGCAAGAGAGTAAGATGCAGCAGAAGAGGGAAGTCAGTGAGATGAGGCAGAGGGCAGTTCAGAGAATTTCAAAGCCTGTGAGAGACTCAACCTGTTGTTGGCTGTAAGATGGAGTTGGGCCATATCAAAAGCATGGGAAGGAAATCTGTCCTGCTGACATCCTGGAAAAGCCTAGAAAGGTTTTCCCCCGAGTCTTTGGTGAGGAACACACCCCTGCCAACACCCTGGCTTCATCCTGTGAGACTCTGGGCAAGAAACCCAGATGAGCCCCTCTGTGCCCAGAATTCTGACCCACAGATACCATCCTATCTAATAAAAGAGTAATATGCAAATTAACCATCACCCTAAGACAAAGATGGTGGCACCCATGGTGGCTGGGAGGATGCTGATGGTGTCATTCAGGCAATGTGAGCCTAGCAGGCAAGGGGGGACACAGGCAGCACCCAGTGGTGCCTGCTTGGCAGTGGCATCAGTGACCTAGGAGCAGGCAATCAGGGCCAGCAGGCAGCACCCAAAGGGCCTTCTGGGAAGTGGTGGTGGCAAGCAGGGCTGCAGGCAGCACCCAGCAGGGCCTGCTGGGCAGTCGCCACAGCAACCTGGGAGCAGGCAACAGGGCCTGGAGGCAGCACCCAGCAGGGCCTTCTTGCCCATCCCTGTGGTGTAGAGCAGACAGGCCCTGCAGAGAGCTAAGACCCATGGGGAGTGGGCCCACGCCATCAGTAGCACATCACCTGAGGGCTCCCAAATTGGAGAGGGTGCAGATCAGGCTGAGGGACCTCACTGCTTGGCCTCCCTCTACTCCCGTGCACAAATTCCATGCACCAGGCCTCTAGTGAGATAATAAATGATGTTCTTTCAAGCCACTAACTTGGTGGTAATGTTATAGCAGAAATAGAAAATCAATGCAGTTTTCTATTCACTTACATGCCAGTTATGGGGTTTTCATTCTTTTACATGCCAATTATGAGTGAAGTTGCTTTTCTCAATAGTAAAAACCAAAATAGCCAACCAGATCACAGAAATAAAGTGAAACACACAAACTCATAAACTATTTAACAACTGTCCAAAGTTCAGTTTCGAATGAATTACCAACTTAAAATTTTCAAGTATCCCCAATACCAACATCATTCTTGTTGTTCTTGCAGTACATTATTTATTGTTATTTTTCTTATAAAAGTCAACATCATTCTTAAATAAAAGCAGCAGCAGAAACAACTTTCAGGATGTGCTTAGCAGCACATCTGGATGATGCTCCCATAATTATGAATTCTTTTGGTATTGATCTGATTCCACTAATGATGGTGACCTGTCCTTTGAGGAGGTCTCACTGACTGCATTAAGGATATTTACAGGCAAGTCTGCCGGCCCTGCAGCTTTCAGAATGACAATGCCACTTCCACAGTTCGCCTCACTTTCCTGGAGTAGACATATTTCATTAGATGCTGGGATTTGAGAGTAAACAGCACTGACAAAACAACATCATCCCTGCAATTAGGAAAACTGCCATCATTGCTGAAGTTCAGCGCAACCTTAGCTGACTTAACAGCATCGCAGCCAGTGGTCCAAGGATTGTGCATCTTTTAAATATTCTCCTGAAAAAAATGCACTTGGAACCTGTGTGTTGGCAGGGACCCTTCCTGAGAGGCCCCTCAGCCTATTTGTTTGGAATACAGTTTCTACTGGCCTGTCTGCCATTCCAAGAGCCTTAGGATATCTGAACAGAAAAGGTCATGGCATGACCCTCTTACAATGACTCTCTTAAATATGTAGATATAATAAAAAAAGATAAATAGCCCTGGCTGCTGTGGCTCACTTGGTGGGAGGATCATGCCGAAAATCTCTTGTTCAGTTCCTAGCCAGGGCATATACATAGATTGCAGGTTTGATTCCCATTCCTGATGGGCAAACGATCTCACATGGATGTATTTCTCTCTCTCCCTCTCTCCCTCCCACCCTTCCTCTCGCCCTCCCTCTCTCCCTCTCTCCCTTTCTCCCTCTCTCCCTCTCTCTCCCTCCTTCTTCTTTTCTCCCTCCTCTCTCTCTAAAGGCAATGAACATATCCTTAGATGAGAATGTAAAACAAGACAAATACACATATCTGGCAATATTATGCACATTTGGCCAACAGCATGCGTAATCCTTACAGCCCTCTTTCTTTTCATTTCTTTTAACATAACCAGCTTTATCACAATGTAATTCACATACTATACAATTCACCCATTTAAAGTGTATGAGTCCATGCTTTGTGGTATATTCAATCATTACCCCAAGTTAAGAACATTTTCATCACTCCATAAGAGAAACCCCAAACTCATTAGCCTTCACTTCTCATTTCTCCCCCAACTCTCCCAACCCTAGACAACCTCTCATCTACTTTCTGTCTTATGGATTTACCTGTTCTGGACATTTTGCATCAATGGAGTCATATAATATGAGCCTGTTGTGTCTGGTATTTCTCACGCAGCATAATACTTTCAAGGCTTATCTGTGTTGTAGCATGTATCAGTACTTTATTCTATTTTGTTGCTGAATATTCCATTTTGTGGATTACTTTATTTACATTTTTACATTACTATTTATTATATTTTATTTATTCATAATTTGGTGGGCATTGGTTATTGCTAGTTTTGGCTATTATGAATGATGCTGTTATGAAAATTTGTGTGTAGGTTTTTTTGTGTGTAGGACATATGTTTTCATTTCTCTTGAGTTTATACCTAGGAATAGAATTGCTAGGTCATAAGGTAACTCTATGTTATTCTTTTGAGAAACTGGAAAACTGTTTTCCAATTTTACATTCCACCAGTAGTGTAGGAGGGATCCAGTTTCTCCACTCTACCCTTATTATTATCTGCCTTGTATTAGCCATCCTAATGTGTATAAGGTAGTGTCTCTGAGTCTTCAACTCATAATTCTTTTCAAGATTGTTTTGAATATTCTGGGTCCTTTGTAGGTCCATGTGAATTTTAGAATCAACTTTCCATTTGTACAAAAAAACAAGGCAGCTGGGATTTGGGCAGGTATTGTGTTGAATCGGAAGATCAATTTAAGGAGTATTGCCATCTTAACAATATTTAGCCTTCCAACCCATGAATGTGGAATGTTTTTCCATTTATTTAAGGCTTGAATTTCCTTCAACAATATTTTTAGTTTTCAGTATACAGATCTTGCATTTCTTTTGTTATTTACTCCTAAAGATTTTATTTTTCGATGCAATTATACATTGAATTATTTTGTTAATTTAATTTTGAATTATTGTTATTTTAGAGAAATGCAATTGATTCTTTTTATTGACATACAATTGACTATAACAGTGTGTAAGTTTACTATGTGTTGATGTGAGACATTTATTATTGTAGTATTATTATCACCATAGCATTAGCTATCAAGTCACATATTTATCATTTCTTTTTTGTAGTGAGAACGTTTGAGATCTAGTCTCTTAGCAATTGGAGTATGTAATACAATATTATTGACTAT
>PVJC01030343.1:0-21264 GCA_004026665.1 Murina feae | reverse complement strand
GATAATAACAATAATTTTAGGTGCAAAATTATGTAAGAATATGTTGCCTCTCCTATTTTCACAAAGCCACGCAATCCTTCTTTATACAGATCACGTTCAAAACTCAATTGGGTATAAGTAAGTGTTAGCCACAGCTCACTAAATGCTTTGTCACATTATCTGATTGCACTTAAATTGTTTTCAGGTAATTTAAGGGACCGATTATTTGCAGGGACTCTGGGAATACAACACTTTCCCTCAACGATAGTTAGGTTCCCCTTTGTCAGTTTTGAAATTTAAATACTTTTCAACCCTAGTGTGAAATTTTTAATGAAATCTGATTTGCTCTTAAAAACTGTGCACAATGAAACATAACTCCACTCTACACTCAAGCCAGAAACAAGACTTGAATGCTAACCTCTGCTCTACCCACTAATAGCTCTATTTCAGGTAGTATACTTATAAATTTCATATACCAATAAAATGTTTCATAATATCCTTCCTCTGGTTTTTTCAAAATATTCTTCATATATATATATCCTATCTAATAGAAGAGTAATATGCAAATTAGGCATCACTCCACCACAAACATGGCTGCCACCATGGCCACAAGATGACAGTGCCCATAGCCACATCCTATCTAATAAAAGAGTAATGTGCAAATTAGGTGTCACTCAGTCACAAAGATGGCCTCCCCCATAGCCACAATATGGCAGCGCCCAGTCCAGCCCTGCCACTGAAGTGGTCAGGCCTGTTAGCCAAGCAGGTGGCAGGGAAGACAAGGGGCCCAAGGGGCAGAACAGGCAATCAGAGGGGGCTAGGGGACCCCTGCCAAGGCCAGAGGCCTCAAGCATGGGCAAGGGTGGAGCCGGTGATTGGAGGGGGCAGGGGCAGAGCTGGTGATTGGAGGAATATGAGGGTGTCCTTCCCAGGCATAAGGCCTGGGTCAGAGGCCTCAGGCCTGGGCAGGGTCAAGGCTGGAGATCGCAGGGGCCTGGGCTCCACAGAGCCAGCGATTGGAGGGGCAGGGGCAGAGCCTGCTATTTCAGGGATCTGGGCACTGGTGGAGCTGGCAAAGCCTGGGTCTGGTGGTCCCCTGTCCAGACCTGCAGCCTCGGCCAGAGGTTACAGGCCTGGGCAGGGGTTGAGCTGGGATTTGAGAGGCAGGGGTGGAGCCGGTGATCAGAATGAACTACAGAGGAAACACCTTTTCTTACTGCTCATTGACTAAGCTCCCTGTATGCCACTGGTAATATTCTTAGTAACTTGGGTAATAAGAATCCCTAAAGGTGATCTAGGGTTTTTCCACCACACTCCTGGAGGAAAATATGAAGGTCCACTGCTGGAGGGCTAAGAAATGTTATATCCTGCCTTAGCCAGTTTGGCTCGGTGCATAATGCCTCAGCCTGCTGACTGCAGGGTCTGGGTTCAGTTTTTCCCAAGGGCATGTACCTAGGTTTCAGGCTCCTCCCTGTCCAGGGCCCAGGTCTGGGAATATGCAGGAGGTAACCAATCAAAGTGTTCCTCTCACTTTGATGTTTCTCTCTGTCTTTCCCTTCTCTTCCACATTCTCTAAAAATCAATGGAAACATATCCTCAGGTGAGGAAAAGAAAGAAAGAAAGAAAGAAAGAAAGAAAGAAAGAAAGAAAGAAAGAAAGAAAGAAAGAAAGAAAGAAAGAAAGAAAGAAATGTCATATCCTGTGAAGGACAATTCTTGAAAATGCCTAAAGAAAGTTATCATTTTTTCATGGTGAAGGGACTGGAGTCCATGTTGATGAAAACACCTTGGTGGCTATGGTGACTGGCAGTGGCTGCAGCAGCAGGGTGATGGGGCTGGTGGCTTCCCCTTATTAGCCTGGTCGCCTCCCACAAAGGGAGGCCAGACTGCAGCTTAGGCCCGCTCCCCAAGGGGAGCAGGGAGAGGGCCTAAGCCATCAGTAGGACACCCCTTGAGGGCTCCCAGTATGTGAGGGGGGCAGGCTGTGCTGAGGAACCCCCCACCCCAGTGAACGAATTTCATTTACTGGGCCCCTAGTGTGTGTGTGTGTGTGTGTGTGTGTGTGTGTGTGTGTGTGTGTAATTGATTTCAGAGAGAAGGGAGAAGGAGAGAGAGAGAAACATCAATCTTGAGAGAGAATCATTGATCAGCTGCCTCCTGCACATTCCTCACTGGGAATTGAGCCTGCAATCCAGACATGTGCCCTGACTGGGATTTGAGCCATGACCTCTGGTTCATAGGTTAGCTCTCAATCACTGAGCCATGCTGGCTGGGCTAAAGATATTCTTTGAAAAGTGTAAAATATATAGTTATTAAAACTATTTATTATGTCTTCACTCTCAGGAATGTCTCAGGAATATTATTACTCTAGCTATCCTAACAGTTGAAGAGGGACATAATAAATCATCAGCAGTAAGCTCTTATCAGAGGCAGGGTGAAATTTGTCTTTGCTGCTACATTAAACCCTTTGGTTAATTGTGATACCATCTGGCATGGGGCACCATTTCTCAATCCATTCTGTAAGATATGAAATTGGTGTAAAGTTAATAGATTTTACAGGTAAAATAGTCATGTCATGATCAAATAAGTTGAAGACACACCTGAAAAGCTGAGTTGAGTAAAAATAAACAGGTTTTCTTACAAGTATTATTGAAGTTTTCATTATATTTGAATTATGTACCCCCAGAATGGGAGATATGTGCATAGTTCCTCAAAGTAGAAAGTGGAGGGATTGCACAGACGACAGAATGAGAAAATCCTGATCACAGATGAGGTTTATCTTGTTGCTCTACATGTTCAGGAAGGAAAAATGTTTTGAACCTTCGTTTCCTCATCTGCTGTACAATGCAGTGGATAAGACATAGTCCCACATGGCCAGTGTTGCTTAGTGGTTGAGCATTGATCCAGGAACCAAGGGGTTATCAGTTCAATTCCTGGTCAGGGCACATGCCCCCAGTTGTGGGCAATCCCCATTAGGGGTGTGCAGGAGGCATATGATCAGATGATTGATGAAGTTTCTCTCTCTATCCCTAACCTTCCTCTCTATCTCAAAATAGATAAGAAAACATTTTAATAAATACAATTAAATTTAAAAAATTTAAAAGACATAGTTCCTAGAGACAGATACCTTAATACTCAGATCCCACAGCTACAACTTCTTCACTTAAGTTATTACGCAAATTACTATAAGCACTTTGTGTTTTGGTGTTTCCTTTTGAAAATTAAGATAACAATAATATCTATTGCCAGATTTTTTATAAGGATGAAATTGCTTAAAGGTTTAAAGTTCCTAAAAGCATAAGTGTTCACTGATTGTGATTTCCTTTTCTTAAATTCCCTTCCATTTAACACTCAGGAACTCAGAACCTCTGTGTAGCTACCTGGTCACCTTGTTATTTCCCATTTTGCTTTTTTATTTCAGACTGGATCACAACCTAAATTTTTTACTTCCTCATTCAATTTGCCCATTGTTTTCTGAATTGCCCACCTTATCTTGTTAGCAATTGGTATTTAGATATATGGGACCATATCAGTATGTTGTGACCTCTACATATTTACCCTCTAAATTCACATGCCATTAAAGAGACTTTAAAGAGCAACAATGATGTAAGAAAATGCAAACCCCACACTTGCCAAAGTAAATGGTACCCTCTGGCAAAGTACCATCTGCTTTTTGTGAGACTAACCTTGCCCTTGGTTGGTTGTCTGGTATTGTCTGATATTGTACTTCCTTCTGAGAGAAGGCAACTTATATATAACAGACTAGAGGCCCAGTGCACAAAATTAGTGCACTGGTAGGGTCCCTAGCAGCTGCCAGCTGCCAGCCAGGGCCTCCCTGCCCTCCGCTGGCTAGCCCTGCCCCTGGTCAAACTCCTGGACACAATTTGCATACTATACTTTTATTGTCTAGCATCTGCATTACTTAATCTACATTTACCATTGCTATGAGTATCCTCCTTCCAAAGCCAAACATACTTTAGCTCTTATTGTCCTTGGCCTCTGTACACCTTTTGACAGTTAGTCATTGACTGCTGCCTTGTGGTATTTTCTTCTCCTTTAGTGTGCATGATACTACCCTAATTTACTTTTATTCTTCAAGTTATTCCTTCTCAGACCTCCACACTACATTTTCATATCTTGACTACCTATTCTTTGAAGTTCGAACTTTGGTTATCTTTATGCAAGTATATACTTACGTAGCACCATTTATAGAAAAGACTATTTCTTTCAGTGCCATTTTTGTCAAAATGGAGTCCTTTTCTGTGTGGTTCTAGCTCTGAACTATCAAGTTTCATTGACCTATTTGTCTTTCCTTGCACCAATACATACTGCCTTAATCACTATATGTTTATAACAATTCTTATTTATGTTAAATGTTACTTTGTTCTTCACTATACTTGACCTTTGTCTATCTATGCTGATTTTAGAATAAACCTGCTCATTTCCACAAGTACTTGTTAGTATTTTGTTGGAATAACATTAAATCTATACATCAGTTTGGAAAGTCTTATAAATCATGGGCATGGTATTTCCCTCGCTTATTAAGTAATCTTTAATTTCAGTAGCATCTTATATTTTGCTGGTTCAGATCTATTTTGCTTGTCAGATCTATTCTTTAGTGTTTTATGTTTTTTGACATTATTACAAATGGTTTTATTTATTTTTTTAATATATTTTATTGATTTTTTTTACAGAGAGGAAGGGAGAGGGATAGAGAGCTAGAAACATCAATGAGAGAGAAACATCGATCAGCTGCCTCCTGCACAACCGCCACTGGGGATGTGCCTGCAACCAAGATACATGCTCTTGACTGGAATCGAACCTGGGACCCTTCAGTCTGCAGGGTCCGACGCTCTATCCACTGAGTCAAACCAGTCAGGGCATAACTGGTTTTATTTTTAAAGTTTTATAGTTAAAGACTTTGTTGGTGATATAGAGAAATGTAATTATTATTTAAATTGATTTTACATCTAGAAAGCTTAATGAACTTCCTATTCTACCAATATAAGTAAAATCTTGGACAAAACACCTATGATTAGATGAAAAGTATGACTTAGGAAAAACATAGCTTTTGTGGGCCCCCTTCAACCCAGTGAATTAACAGTGTACCAGGTTACCTAAAAAGCAAAATGAAAAATCTGAACAAAAATTACAGTAAATGCCTATTCTATTATATCAAGGACAAAAACTTTTCTTAAAAAAACCTACAAAGTTAGCAATATTAATGTTGACATTCAACAAAGAGTAATAACCCAAAAGAATCATTCATTATTTATAACCCTATATATATATTTGCCCTGAAAATGGTACATTCTTTGTCTTGTATAATCTTAGAGATAATCTTTAGGTTGAACCAATTCAGAAAGATTCCATCCCAAACAACACATTTGTCATTGTCCTAAGAAGGAATCAAGTAGAAGTATAATGAGAAGCCTACATGTTAAAAACTGCAAAATCTATCTTACTGATATCCTAGCCTCCTTAATTCAAAGAAATTTTATTTTTTTTTTCAGAATCTTGACACTAAATTCCTGCAATATCCAGGAATTTCAATAATTCAAGAGTCCATTTATTTATTTATTTTTTTAAAGTATCTAATTATATAAAACTGCACTAAATGTTTATATTCTTTTAAGGATAGTGAGAAGAGATTGAAAAGAGGAGCAAAAGCAGCAGTCCAAACAGAACTAAAATTATAACAATAAAGTTTTAATTTTAAAAAAATATATTTTATTGATTTTTTACAGAGAGGAAGGGAAAGGGATAGAGAATTAGAAACATCGATGGGAGAGAAACATCGATCAGCTGCCTCCTGCACACCTCGCACTGGGGATGTGCCCACAACCAAGGTACATGCCTTTGACTGGAATCAAACCTGGGGCCCTTCAGTCCGCAGGCTGATGCTCTATCCACTGAGCCAAACTGGTCAGGGCAGTAATAAAGTTTTAAAAGAAGACATTAATCCTAATGATAAAATATTTAGTAGTTAATTGGCCAAAACTATTGGACAGATTCATTCTATAATCTTTATCTATAGGTCAACAATCTATCATTAAATACCTAATACATTTCATTTTCAATTGTTAAAAATAGGAAATAAATGAATATAGAAGTTTATCTAAAACAAGATAACATATATTTAATATATAATCTCCCATACATTATTTTTAATGTTTTTCCTTCTTCATTCTGTGTTTTCTTTTAAATATGTTTTTAAATATATTTTTATTGATTTTTTACAGAGAGGAAGGCAGAGGGAGAGTTAGAAACATGGATCAGAGAGAAACATTGATCAGCTGCCTCCTGCACACCCTCCCACTGGGAATGTGCCCACAACCAAGGCACATGCCCTTGACCGGAATTGAACGCAGGACTCTTCAAATCCACAGGCCGACACTCTATCCACTGAACCAAACTGGTTAGGGCTATATATGTTTTTATTGGTTTTTAGAAAGAAAGGAAGGGAGAGAGATAATGAGATAGAAACATGGATGAGACAGTGATTGGCTACCTCCTGCATGCCTCCTACTGGGGATCAAGCCCACAACCCTGGCATGTGCCCTGACTGAGAATTGAACCAGAGACCTCTTAACTCCTGGATCGACACTCAACCACACTGACAGGGCCATTCTATGCTTTGTTTTGTTTTGTTTTTGTTTTTTTTAATGTTTTCTGTTTCTTTGATTTTTACTATGAGAAAGGATATAAATTTCTTATTATATTTAATTTTAATTAAACCCAACCAACCACATAAGGCTATTTAAATAATCATAGTATTGAATAGTTCAAGACCAGATAATTCCATTGTGCCTCCAAACAAACCATATAAACCTTGTGCAATATTCTCTCTAAAATATATATATTTTTTATATGTAGAAATCTGTCCAGAATGCTTGCTTCCTCTCTACTGTTAGGTTTCTTCTGTTATTTTCTTCTCTAGGCATTATTCATTAATGCAAAACAATGAATTATTTATATACTTTTATAGCTGCTTAAATGAAAGGAGAAGCTATTTAAAACATGTGACCATGATTTCTGATATAGTTTCTAACCTTTATATTTCAAGACCAAAATAAGAGGTAGCATTTGCAAAGATTTCTCAGGATTTTTTAACATTAACTCTTGGGGGGGGGATGAGAGGACATTAGGGGGATAAGGACACATTTGTAATATCTTAATCAATAAAGGAAAAAAATTATAATAAAAAAATAAAGTATGGTCTATATATTAGGTAATAAAAAGTGATGACTTTTCTTCTCTTTGCAACAAGGAAAAATTGGTTGTACTTATAGTGTAACTCAAAAATCAGGTATCAAGTCTGATCTCACCCGTCAAAAACAAATAATTGTCAAACTGAATTAAGTAGCATGTGCTACAGTCTCTCTCTCTCTCTCTCTTCCTGGTCAGTGTGACATCATGAGGTAGAACCAGCCACCATGGCTTCCCCACTCACATGCTGCTTGGGCTAGTACTAAGACCCAGTTGTTGCAGCCATGAGGCTAAAGAGGTGAGAAATACCACTTAATTCTCTACTCCTGAATTTCCTTTTTACCATGCATCTTACTACTCCTCAAACGGCCCACTCCAGCTCAGCCCACAGAGTCAGAGAAAACTGGCGTGGAGGAGGGAGAGAATTGAAGTGCTCAAATGGCGTGTGCATATGGCCAACCTTGTGCACAGTGGAGCTTTCTCCAGTTCACCTGGCAGTCGGCATTTGGAAGATAATGTGCACAAGCTATGAAGTGAGACAGGAGTAGTCTCCGTTGGCTTGGATATTTACCACATTTACTATCACATTGGGTAAGTTGTTTAACCAGTATGTGTCCAGGATTCCCCATTTATATCATGAGATTATTAATAGCTGCTCAGAGGATGGTTATTAGGGAAAATTAGATAATGCCCATGAATTTGTTACCCAGTTCCTGGCATAGAGTCTCCAAATGGCAGCTATTGCAATTTTTAAAAGGACAAAATTAATATGTATAGGTGCAATTTAATAATAATCTTAGGAAAGTGCCATCATCTAGTTTCCTGCTTAACTCCCTGTGTTCAAATCTGCTTTTTATTGAAATTGTAAGTCATTTTTAAATACAAATCACTTTTATTGCACTCTTGGTTTAACTGACTAAGTACTTACTGAAGGAACACCCCAATCTTAATATCTCTACAACTGCACTCATTCCTTTTCCTTAAATGCCATCACACTGCCAGGATTTCCCTTATTGATGAAGCACTGGCACTCACTTATTATTAGATTCATCTTTCAGTTCTTCTTTTCTCAAAATCAGCATCCAAGTCATGTAAATTCTACAACATTGAAATGTCTTCAGTTAAATATCATCTATTTCCATAGTCACTGCCTTATTACAGATTCTTAATATCTCTTATTAATGCCATTCTCATAGTCTCCTGGGAGACTGCCTCCATGGATGACCTCTCCAAAGCACCCATGTGACCTTTACATAATGCAGTCTGAGCATGCCAACCTTGGAGGTTGGTGGTGATTTCCATTGTTTCTACTGCTAATCAAACTCCTAATCACTGCACATACTAGTAAAGCCTTTCATATGACTGGCCCTGCCGTTCTTTCCAGACTCATTGCTTATCATGCTCTATAGTACTGCCTTGCAAAACTACCTAGAGTTCCCCCAACCGCCCATGTCACTTTTGGATACCAAAAATCATCTAGAGTCAGAAATGGAAGGATGTGCTTGTGATAAAAGTATGAAGAGTTCTCCCTGGTACAGTTGGCTGGGGTATACACCCAAAGGTGGCGTGTTTTATTCCAGTCAGGGCATACACCCAGGTAGTAGGCTCGATCCTTGCTTTATAATTGTGAAAAGCTAACAAAATTAGGAACAGCAATGGGCTGAAATGCTTTTTTTTTTTTTTTGTAGGTATAAGGCATGCCCTGCACAGTGACAAGGTTTGTGCAATGTTACTTATTTCTGCTTCCTATTGAACCACTGGTCTCCATGGGAACTGGTTACCCATGTGGAAGGCAACCAGTGGTCAATTTTTCTCTCTCTTTTTCTCTCTCCCCTCTTCCTCTATTTAAAATCCATTTAAAAAAATATGAATAGCTCATGAATTCCAATATGGGCTAATATCTACAACTAAGGCCATGGGGAGTGAAATTCTGAATTAGAAAGTCTTTATTAAGTTATTAAATTAATGCATGGACTCCAATTTCTGCCTCCCTAAGTCTGCTTCATCATTTTCAATTTATTGACATGGTTTCTCAGCTCAGTTCATCTTTTACATGGAATAGCCTGCCCACAATCAAGAACTCTCTACAAAAGTTATCTGTGCTCCAAAGCTCATCACCAAACTCTAGCTGAACTCCTCATTACTTGGAGCAAACCTTAAATCAGTGGGCAGATCATGTATTGTTTCTTTAAGTCTTTGTTTTCTACTCATTGACCAGGAAAACAAAAAACAAAACAAACTGAGCACTATTTCCCTGGGAGAAGCTGTATCAGTTTAAGCTACACGTGGTAGATGAGTGTGGAAGACACATTGGCTAACGTATCCAAACATACTCAAAGACTCTATGCTTCCCTGGGATGCACTTTTGTCCCCCATCTACTGGTGATAACTACTCATCTTTCAAAATTATAAGCTTCTTGAGGGCAGGTATTATATCTTACTAGGCAATCTATAAAGAGTTGTTGAGTTAATGAACACATACTTCAGTCTCCTATCAGGTCTTTCCTGTTTCTTGACAAAATGGAGTGCTTATCCCTTACATCCAATTATAATTATCCTATAATTCCTATTATCCACTGGAACCCTCAATGTATACCTTTATTAGAAACTAAAATACTGATGTATTCATTTGATTCTATCACTTTACTAAACACGCTGATTTGCTAACTTCCAACAAAATTCTCAACCCTATGCAAATGCTAAAAAAAAAGTCTTTTGTGAATGAATAACTGAATAAAAATGGGCAACATTTACAAGCACCTCACACTCCTAATGTCCTTTTTGATTGACTATTCCTTTTTATAACATCAAGGTTATGTGGTTCAATAGGAAGCAGAAATAAGTAACATTGCAAAAACCTTGTCACTGTGCAGGATATGCCTTACACCTACAAATAAAAGCATTTTCAGCCCATTGCTGTTCCTAATTTTGTTAGCTTTTCATAAGAAAAACTGGTCTTCAGCACATTTCATTCATTGAAGCACATTCTGAAGAATTTGTTAAAGGTCCTGATTTAGAGCTTTGACTGATTTGCCCCACGGATACAATTATAAAACAAGTCTCTGCGGAATATACTAATTGGTTTTGTTTTAATACCCTTTTATAACAGAATATATAATCCTTTTGTTCATATCCCATCTAAAGGGCATATCACATGTCAAAAATAGTTAGATGTATTATTCTTTCATTTTCTTAATGAACTCTACCATACTTTGTCTCTTCCCATAAATTGCAAGTGGGTCACAGTTTGGAGATTAATTCTAAAAGAAAGAAACTTTCTAAGCATGGAAATGGTAAGTATTAACTGCAGTCTATTACCATCTGTCAGTGTTACTGCTCTTCAGGCATTTTTTTCCCTAATGATTTGAACTAAAGCCAATGAAAAGTCAAGTTTTTGAACTTTTAATAGTGTTGGATTCTTTGTATATGTACCAACTTGTTTCTAAAGCTAATTAATTTTCTTCTATAAATAGTTGTATATTTAAAAATTATCTCTATAGACTAATGTAGAAAGTGAAATTCTCTAAATTTATCTTCCATGGAAATAAGCCTGTGGAACACTATAATGTTTTAAAATAATGTTTTAAATATTATTTGGGGTTGCATAACATCTTTATACTTGACGAATGTTAAGGTTGTCTCAAAGTTTTATAAAAATTGGGTTGAATAATCCAAAAGAAGTATTTTTTAATGTATCTAAATAATCATTTCTAATTTGCCTGTGTTGATGCAAGGTCTTCTAAAATGTTGACTATAGATGAGTTCTTTTCAATAACCTCAACTAATTATAGTGACAGCTCTCTAATTTGTATGTATTTTGTCTTTTCTACACTTATATGACAGTGAAGTGGATAATTATTCTCCCAAATAGTCAATTACATCCACAGTTAATTAACTGCACAAATTGTCTACAGAACTTTTCTGTGTAATATAAAGTTTCAGGTACCACAAGTGAAATTTGCTTCAACTTTTGAAGTGTGTGGGTGTTACAAGCAGTAAACATACACTATTATTTATGGTAGGTGGACTCTATTCCTATTATCCACTGGAACCCATGGAAAAGAGGTAGAAATCGTTGGGGAACAATTTGCTTTATTATTTTTTTTGCAACAATGGTCACATTTATCACATTCTGCCTTTGAAAATGATGTATACATATAAGCACAAGTACAAAACTCAGGGTGAAAACAAAGAATAGCCTGGAACACACAGTAAAAGCAGAATTCAGCTGCTCTTTTTATCTCCTCAAGGGAATCCTACAGGAAATGAGTGTGGTTGAAGCAGGCCTTCAGCAACCCCCCACATGTAAACAGCCATTCCCAACGCTGGATTCCCTTGCTTTCCATCTGTGCCCACTAAATTTGGGTCACAAAAACAACCCCAAAAGAGTCAGCTTTCCATTACTAACTACATAGCCACAGGCAAAACCCTGTCTCAATCTTGTCTAATTTGTTGTGATTTGTATGAAAGAGAAATCTTCAAGAGAGAGAAGTAAGGTCACAGGAAAGATAGTAAACAACATAGGAGACAATTATCTCACCTTTCTATACATAATATTTATCTCAATGAGAAGACAAATCTGTTTCTGACTAAAATGATAGAGACATGAAAGACAGATAGTAATAGAATAAGAAAGAAGAATGGGGTGGAGAAATCTAAAGATAAAATTGTGTTATCATTAAATGTCTTTAGAGAAGAGACTACCCTCTCACAGCACCCAACACCCAACTACCCATTGGTTCATGGAATTCAGAGAAAAGTTTTTGAAAAAAAATTGGAGGAGGTGGGGGATGACAAGATACTTGACTCTTATTTTAAATGAATAATTCTTAGGCAAATGTTTTATGGTTTTTTAATATATGTCATTCAAAAACAGTCATGAATAATAACTGGTTCTTGGAAGGATACAGGTTCAATTAATTTATGCTATAGATGAAATGTGTTTAGAGTATTAAGAACAAGAAGATATACCAATAGCACTTGAGAAAATATTCTCTGTCATTAGACATTTGGAAAATGCAAGTGAAAACCACATTAGGATGGCTATAAGAAAAAAAATTTTTTAAAGAAAGCAGAAAATGTTGGTGAAGATGTAGTGAAATTAGAATTTCCATAAATGGCTGGTAGAAATGTAAAATGGTCAGTGCTGTGGAGAATAGTTTGATGGTTCCTTAATAAGTTAAACATAGAATTACCACATGATCCATCACATCCACACCTAGATATAAACCCAAAAGAACTGAAAACAAATAATCAATATTTGTCCACAAATATTCACAATAACACTATTCAGAATAGTAAAAAACTGGAAACAACCAAAATGTCCATCAACTGATAGATAACCAAAATATGATATAGCCAAACATTGAAATATTCAGTCAAAAAAGATTGAAGTAGTGATACATACTACCACATGAATGAACCTTAAAAATATATACATTATTAAGTGAAATAAGGTGAACAATAACACAATTCCATGAATATGAAATACCTAGAATAGATAAATCCATAGTGATAAAAAGCAAATTAGTGGTCTCCAGGGCTTGGGTGGAGGGACAAAAATAGAAAGTGACTATTCAGTGGGTCTGGGATTAACTTTTGGGAAGATGAAATGTTATGAAATTAGATAGAGATGCTGGTTGTACAACATTGTAAATTTACTATATGCCACTAAATGGCACACTTTAAAATGGCTAAAGTGGTAACTTTTATGTGTACTTTATGACATTAAAATAAAGTGTCAGAAAAAATGGAATTGAGGAAAACAGTTACCTTCAAAGGAAAGTAAATATCACTCCAACATAAAATCTCATTTGTTTCCATTGCAAACCATAGCACTTGATAGCAACATTCCATCTTGTAAGGTTATCTATGCTTCTCTGCATGAAGCCTTATCAATGCTTCACTTCTCATAGTGCCATTAATACCCCCAAATCTAGTGCTGGAGTTAGCATAAGTCAGGTTAGTTCTGTGCTTGGCAAAGTGCATTCTTTTCCATATTTGTCATTGATATCTCTCTATATAACAGCCTAAGCGACAATTCATTCAACCAGTAGCTATGATTTGCACTGACCACCAGGGGGAGACGCTCCAATTGGTAGTTTAGCTTGGTGCTGGGGTCCAGCCAATCGGGATTGGGCAAGACAGGCCAGAAACTCCCTGGAGCCCTCCCGCGGTCTCCCCCAAGCCCTGATCATGCACCAGTGTGAGGGATCCCACAGGTGCACAAATCTGAATCCTTGCACCAGCCTCTAGAATGTTATAAAAAAGGGAGGTTTTAAATACCTATTTTCATTTTAATTTATTCATTTAGAAACAACAGGTGCTTTGAACTATTGAAAATTACCATTCTTTTAGGCTACTTTTAACAGAGGATTCAAAAGGATACTTTTCACAATTCTCTATTCATGACTCCTAGTCACCGTACTGCAGAATCTAATCATTGTGAGATTTTTAATCATCATTTTGTGCCTTATACCATGATCTCATGTATGAGGTTTAACATCAGTCTTAGCTTCTGAGATGTTCAGTAATCATCTCAAAGAATGAGATATGCACATCACACCCACTGTAAAATTTATACTCAAGAAAATCAAACAACCTCATTGATATTTATAGATATATGGGCCATTTAAAGAAATTAGTTTGTATTGGACAACATATCATCTAAAGCAAAGTGGCCTGCAGCCCCAACCTGCCATGATGCTTGTATTTAAGGCTTGAGGTAAAGTATTGTTTGTAGGAGAAGGAGGTGCATCACATCATCAGTGCTCTAGCGAAAGCCAAATCAAACGCAAGGCCCTCACCATCTGGATGCCTATTTCAGTTTTCACATAGCAGATTAAAGCTTAACCAATCGTTGATGTTCATGCAAAAGGAACAGAGTGGAAGGCGAGAAGATTTCCCCTGCTGCTTTACAAAACCTTACCATCTATCTTTCTAAAACATACACTTCATATAATTAACTTTATGTAGGAAAGAATAGTATTTACAATATGACCTTCAAGTGAATGTCATAAGCTACAATAAAGAAAATGAATATCTAAACTCTACATACAAAAATGAACAAAGTAAAGTAAGGAATTAGACAAAGAGCATATATGTATAACCCCTGGACACAGATAATAGTGTGCCAGAGGGAAGGGCAGTTGGGGGTTGGGTGGAAGAGGGAAAAGGGGATGGGATGAAGACATCTGCAATAGTGTCAATAATAAAAATAAAGGAAAAAATCCATAAAAGTCAAGGTCTGAAAGATTAGTTAACTGTGGCCCGAAAGGTTTGGGAAAGTGGGATTAGTCTTTGGCTTTAAGGTATGGATAAGGATGGACAGGAGAAAAGGAAAAGGGCCATCTTGCCAAATGAGTCAGGTGCTTATCAAAAAAACATGTCACTCATATGTAGAATCTAAAGAACAAAATAGATCCAGAGACATAAAAGCATGGAATAGACTGTTGAATCTCAGAGAGAGAAGGAGGTTGCAGGGGTGGAGGGGGAAGAATTAACTAAAGAACTTGCAGGCATGTATGCAAAACCCATGGACACAGACAGTAATATGGTGAAGGCCTGGGACAGGAGGCAGGTACAGGCTAGAAGGGGTCCAATGGGAAAAGGTGAGGGGGGGATACCTATAATATTTTCAACAATAAAGATAATTTTCTAAAAACTAGGTTTCAGAATGAAGATAGTGAGTCATGTTTGACTGAAATTGGGAGGCCATGTTGGCATGTAATAGATAATATGCAAATAGAACCAGAGTAAAAAGTTCCTTAGATGCCCAGAAAGAATTTGAATATATACAAAGGAAAGTGGAGAAATCATGATTTTTTTGTAGCCTGGCTGATGAACTTGTTAGACTAGGAATCTGACTTGGTCTTAATATGCAGTATAAAGAGGGAGAATTCTAGAATCAAGGAAGCTATACACAGATAGCTAAAATCAGTTAACTATGCAATGATGAAAATCAAAAATGAGGCAGAATATAGAGGAAGCGAATGTATAGATGCAAGGCCATATCGAACAATTAATAAGAGAAGAGAGGAAATGAAGAATCAGAGAGGCAGCAGAGATGTCCAGTCCATGTTCTTCTGATAGGAGTAAATGAGTGAGGAGATCAGTGGGAGATGATTAATTTTGTCAGTGTTAGGCTTGAGGCAATAATAGGTAATCTAAGTCAATGACATATCAGGAAAAATACTACCTTCCCCACCCACCTCAAATATTGCCAAGGCAAAACAAGATAATATGTATGGAAGTATTTCCAAGCTATGCATAGCTTATGTGTAACTATAAACAGAGTTTATATGTTGAAGATTGCTACCATTATAACAACCTGGTTATTAAAAACATGAAAGAAGCAAAGGGAAGGCTAGGTAATATAGGCATGCCATTTGTACAGCTTTGCCAGAAAACTGCAGTTTAGAACTCTCCAGGTCTGTACCCTACAGATCCAGGGAAATAAATTGCACAAAGAAGAGATACATGCCCAGTAAGGTCTAAATGACATGGTAAATGTGCTTGTCTGTCAGTCACATCTGGGAATAGGGCATTGGCCAACATAGGAATAGCCACTGCAAGGGTGCAAAATCCAAGATACATAAGCTCCTGAACAAAGGGCGATCCTTCTCTTGGCCCCTTTGCCCTCTTGGACCTCTTGTTGCAGGGGGAATGCTCCCCTGCATTTGCGCAATTGGTTCATGGCCACGTGGACCCACACAATGGATTATCACTGGCCTGATGCTCTGCCAGACTGAGCTCCACCGTGGAAAGGAAACCCTGGACACTGGCTTCACTTTTAACTTTGCTGAATCCCCAGCAGCACATTTTCCAGAACTGGATTAAGGGAAAGGGGACTTTAGAAACCGAAGGATATCATTTCACACAAATAAAAACCACTCATTCTCTTGTGTGAGTCTTAGAAAATTCTTTTTCTCAGGATATAAGAACCCCACTTCCACTAGCCAAGGAGAAGGGCAGTCCACATGATTCTCCAATAATAAGATGTTTTTATTGTTATTTCCATTATTAACAATTACAAGGCTGCAAATTGAGGAGGTTCAAAGCTAGATAGACCAGTGGGTATCTCCTTAGAGGTTAAAGTTAAAACCTGGAGCATAGGTAAGTTTGCTTGATAACGTGGCTAAATAAAGACAAGCTTTGGGCTCATTTGTGTCCAAAGATGTTCAAGAAAGAACAAATGTGGAAATCTCAATAGGAGGTTTAGATTTATTAGCTGAGTAAAGGTTTTGTTTTCCTTGTAGTAGAAGTTGAATTTTATGCCGATCAAATGCAATATTTAGACAACCCAACATATTTCAACTTTTTAAGTATTGTTCCTGCTATAAAAATAGGAACATAACACACATAAATAAAGAAAAAATAGATGGTCAATAGTGTCATGGTATGCAAAACTATGGTTTCACCACACTTTTCTATCACTCTTTTTGAAACTAAAATGATGATTTTATTGAGGGTTTCATCTTTTTTTGAAGGGAATCAGCCAGCTTTTTATGAGGTATGTTTTTGTGCAATACAATAGTTTCTGATTAGAGAAAATTACTGTTGATTTGACTAGTGAAAGAGTAAAGGAAGTTGATTATCCTCAGCTTTGGTAAGTAAATTAAAGCATCTAAATGCTATAGAGACTGAGATAATGGCTTGGGTGAATTAGGGCTAAGAAAATCAATAGTCATAACTTTCTTGTTGGTAACAGGATTTAATTTAAACCTTACAGCAGAACAGGATTGTTTTGAATGACATTCTTTAAGGAAATAGATTTCTTCCTGATAGACAATTAGTTTCAAACTTGTCCTTCCTTATTATTTAACATTCATAAACCAATATAGTGATGCCTATTTTAATTTACAATTTTAAAGTACACTATTAATTTATACAAATGAGCTCACTGAAGTGTTACCTAGAAATTGTGCAGCACATTTTCTAAAACATGCAAATTATTTGTCAATTTGTAATATAGTCAGTAATGACCATGTGTTACCCTTAGAATGGAAATGTAAATAAATAGCATTATTGATTTGACAAAATCAATATGTGACAATTCAAAATTGCAGTAGCATCTAAAGGAATTAGTTATTCTCTAACAAGTCAAAGAAATGCAATGCTGATGGGAAGATACTACACATTTAAGAAAAAAATTCTAGGGATATTTTACATGCCAAATAGGATGTTATCGGGAAAATAACATAGATTGTAAGATATTTGACTTCTTTTGCAAACTCCTAACTATTCCTTAATTTAGCTTGTCCCATACAGAGGTTTTGTTGTTGTTTTTTTTATCAAAGTCATACACGTGTGTGTGTACTGAAATGTGAGATCACCGCTTTCACTAAGAGCTCAGCATTCTGCTTCACAGAGCAGCCCTAAGGGTTTGTAGAGGTCAGATGTGTCAAGCCAGAACTAAATGTCGCAATTGACAAAGTGTGTGTCAGCAGGTAATGGCCTTTTGTAGCAGATAGGAGCAGAGCATAACAGAAGAAAATGTAGAGAAAGAAAACCAACTTGCAGAGCATTATTAAAACAGAAAACCCTACCCTACTTGTATGAGTATATATGTATTTACCAACACATCTCAAATGCTCAGATACAATTTCTTTCCTTTTCAGTTTAGGATTTTGTTATCTTTAAATCGTTCTGGAGGCCTTGTTTCACCCATGTTACTCTTAACATCTGAATAGAATGCAAGCCCCTTGAAACCACAGAATTCCTTATAACCTTGGCACTAATAAAGGTGCTTGTACAATTAATATCAGTTGAATTGATGCTTAGATAAATACTTGGAGAATTTTTTTAAAAAATAAAGGATTACGTTTCTCCTGGTTGGGGAAATATCCTAATTTGCTAGGTTCCACTAACATTGCAATTTATCTCTCAGTCCTCATAGGCTAAATCACATCAAAAGAAAAATTACCAAATAGAACTAGGTAAGTAAAAATGAACAATAAAAACAATCTAGGCAGCCAACAATTTATATACATCTTTTTTATAAACAGTCCACCTCCAGAGCTTGTGTAGCTTTCACCCCCAAACCTCTGAAAGATATGTTGGAATATCTTGATGCTATAAAGGAAAAATTGCCTTGGACAATTGTTTAAAACAGCATGAAATCCTATATAATAAAAGGCTAATATGCAAATAGACCTAACAGCCTAACAGTGAAACCACTGGCCACTGTGATGTGCGCTGACTACCAGGGGGCACATGGGAAACATGGCGGGCATTAGCCAAGGTGGGATGGTGGAGCAGGTGAGCAGGGGCTCCAGACCAAGGCAGGGTACCAGTTGCTGTCATCAGGGCAAGCCTCTGGTGGTTCCTGAAAATTCTTTGCTGCCTGGTGCTCTCACTTGCTCCTGGCGCTGTCAGCACGTGGGAGGGACACCAGTGGAAGTGGAGCTGCTGGCAGATGGGGGACCAGGAGCTGCAGTGGGCCAACCAGAGATGTGGCAATGGGCCGAGACCTGCCTCTGTCCCCTTTGCAGTTACTTTTAAGGTGCATGAATTCATGCACTGGGCCTCTAGTATTTTATATAAAATAATTGCAATAGAGATCGACAGAACTACAATAGGAGAGGGATTAAACTCAATTCCACTGAAACATAATACCTTTCCTTTTAAACACTGGGGAGAGTGGTGAACTAGATGAAAAGTAGAGGACAGGACATTGGGGAGAAGGTCGATCAAAGTGACTGAGCCATCTGGGGATAGTAATTGGCACCTATCAAAGTTAGGTACCTGCCCTCCCCCAGGGACAGGAAAATTAGGGGCCCTATCTTTCTTGATGACTACATTTCAAAGGGGCGGGGGAGGGGACTCCAGAAAGACAATACTGATCCTAAAACTGTCAGGAGCTAGGGAGAATATTTACATCTCAATGAGGCAGAGAAAAGTTTCCTTAGTAAATGTGCCTAAAAAAGGGTCAGAGGCCTATAGCCAAAATCTATAATTCAGTGATGCTTAAGAGAATATCAGGCCTGTCTTGGTCAATGCATTTGGGGAGATGTTTGAATCAGAATTGTGACATTGAAGTACAGCTGGGAAATTCAGAAAACGACTTCTTCATAAGAACATACTCTCCAGTTGTCCCCATATACAAAAATGGGTTCTTCTAAGTTGCCTCAAATTCTTCATTTTGCCTCATGTTTACTGGAGTTATGTCAATAAAAATTCATTTGAATTATCAAGCATTCCTTTAAAATCCAAGTATTTTCAAAAATCTGTATTCAAGAAAAGTGATTAGTACTTCACCAATATGAACAGAAAATTTTAAATTATTTTTTAAAAAGAATTGGTTGGAGGCAATATAGAGACTCCAGAGCAGAGCTGTGTTCAGGTTCAGACTTGCCCCTCTATTATTTGCTAAACTAGAGGCCAAGTGCACGAATTTGTGCACAGGTGGGGTCCCTCAGCCTAGCTGGAAATCAGAGCTGATTGGGGCTGTCTCACCCAGTCCTGATCAAGGCCGATCAGGCCTGCTGGTTGGGGAGAGGGAAGTTGGCCAGCTGAGGAAAGTTAGCTGTGGGAGTGCACTGACCACCAGGGTGCAGCTCCTGCATTGAGCATTTGCCCCCTAGTGGTGAGTGTGCATCATAGCTACCAGCCAGTCATCCAGTCATAACGGTTGTGTGTGTGTGTGTGTGTGTATGTATGTATGTATGTATGTATGTATTTATTTATTCTAGGAGCCCAGTGCACAAAATTTGTGCACTGGGAGGGGGATCCTCAGCCCAGCCTGCCCCCCTCACATATTGGGAGCCCTCAGGGGATGTTCTACTGATGGTGTAGGCCAGCTCTCTGCTCCCCATGGGGAGCAGGCCTAAGCTGTAGTCTGGCCTCCCTTTGTGGAGGTGACCAGGCTGATCAGGGGAAGCCATCAGCCCCATCACTCTGCTGCTACAGTCACTGCCACTCACCGCAGCCACTAAAGTGTTTTCATTGATACAGACTCCAGTCCCTTCACCATGAAAAAATGACAACTTTCTTTAGGCATTTTCAAAATATGTCTTTCATAGGATATGACAGTTCTTTCTTTTTTTTTTTATCCTCACATGAGGATATGTTTCCATTGATTTTAGAGAATTTGGAAGAGAAGGGAAAGACAGAGAGAAACATCAAAGTGAGAAGAACACTTTAATTGGTTGCCTCTTGCATGAGCCCTGACCTGGGCCCCGGCCAGGGAGGAGCCTGCATCCTACATATATGCCCTTGGTCAGAATTGAACCCAGACCCTGCAGTCAGCAAGCTGAGGCATTATACACTGAGCCAAACCGGCTAGGACAGGATATGACATTTCTTAGTCCTCCAGCAGTGGACCTTCGTTTTTTTTCTCCAGGAGAGTGGTGGAAAAACCCTAGCTCGCCTTTTTGGATTCTTATTACCCAAGTTATTAAGAATATTACCAGTGGCATACAGGGAGTTTAGCCAGTGAGCGTTAAGAAAAGGTGTTTCCTCTGTAAATCACTCCTATCACTGGCTCCACCCCTGCCGTCCAATCCCAGTTCCACCCCTGCCCACGCCTGTAGCCTCTGTCCTAGGATGAGGCCTGGGCAGAAGACCCCCAAACACTCGCGATCACCGGCTCCGCCCCTTCCCAGGTTCCTGCAATTGATGGCTCTGTCCCTCGGCCCCCCCTGCCTCCCCCACCACCTGCCAGGCTAACAGGCCTGGCTACTTCAGTTGCGGGGCTGAGGTGGACTGGGTGCCGCCATCTTAGTTGAGTTAATTTGCATATTTGCTCCTGATTGGTTGGTGAGCGTGGCTTGTGGGCATGGCTTATGGGTGTAACGGAGTGAGGGTCAATTTGCATATTACTCTTTTATTAGATTACTAGTGGCCCAGTGCACAAAATTTGTGCACATTAAAAGGGGATTAATTGGAGAAAATATTTTAATATTGCTATTTGCCCTTTCTCTATAATAGAAATGTCAGAGATTAAAGAAAATTAGTAAAACGTATATGAAAATCTTCCTCCTGTCAGAGTCTGGGCTGCACCATGGAACCCACAGTCAAGTCTTCAACCACCCATGTGCACCTCAAAATTGCTCAAGACCCAAACCTGGACAGCCCC
>PVJC01030342.1:0-21238 GCA_004026665.1 Murina feae | reverse complement strand
TTTCTTCTTGCCCATGTATTGCCTGCTTTGTATATATCATTACCCTTAATCCTCCCAAACTTTGTAAGAAGTATTATTATTCTTGTTTTACGGATGTCAAAACGGACACACTGTGAAGTTACTTGCCCCAGGTCATAAAGTTCATCAATGACAGAGTGATTTGCCTCTTAAATTCGTGCTGTTTCTACCCGATCAAATTAATCTAGGTAACTCTGTTTTCAGATCCAAAGACTTGAAATAACTTTCTCAGCACCACCCTGATAGTAGTAGAACTGGTTCCAAACCGAACACCTACAGTGACTTCAGTAGGGCAGCAGCTGACCTCGCTCCCCCACTGACCCTCCAAGACCCCCAAGCTTCACACAGAGGAAGGCGCTGTGCCTTAGCCAGTTCCCCATTTGCAATTGAGTAGGGACCCCCGAGGCTCCCTTAGCCTTAGTTGGGTCCGTTTGAACTTGGCAATGCGATGCAGGTAATTATGGTGATGCAGAACTCCTGAGAAGACTCTCCCGCCATAAAAATGAGCTGAGTTTTATGCCAGAGGACACCCGGCCTGTTATTCAGAGGTCCGTGACGGACGTGCTGTTGCAGATTGGCCTCAGGACTCCATTTCTGCCTCTTTTTTTTTTTTTGCAAAACTTAGAGTTGGCGGTGGAATAAGTTATATGCTAAATTATTCTCCAGTCTCTATGGGTTCAGCTCTACCCTTAGTTATACAAATATAATTCCCATTGACTTTGTACGGCACTGTGCTTGAGTGAGAGGGAGGGTAGAGGTAAGGTTATCAACTCAATCAGAGTGGTATATTATTCCTTCTCCTCCGTTACTTTTATGTAGATGAGTGGAGAGTGTTTTATCACTCCTCTGCAGTTGTTCTCAGCTAGCTGTGCAATAACATTTTCAAGCAAAGAAAAGAAGAATATGTAGGGAAGGAGAAGGAGAGTGTTGCGTGTTGAGGCGTGTGCATACATGTGCGACCACTGTTTCTGTCAGAGGCCTTAGTGGCAAGCCGCAGGAACATCCGGCTGATAAATACAGGGCAGGTCGTGGAATTGCCAGAAAGGCTGATGAACCAGGCTCTGAGGTGGGCTATGTAGACCTGCTGCTGTCAGCAAATGCCGCTGACCTCTGCATGACCTTGCCACAGCTGCCAACCCT
Organism: Murina feae; assembly: GCA_004026665.1. Classification (NCBI taxonomy): domain Eukaryota; kingdom Metazoa; phylum Chordata; class Mammalia; order Chiroptera; family Vespertilionidae; genus Murina; species Murina feae. Next base: position 20,080 of record PVJC01030342.1, on the reverse strand, counting down.
GCTGGAAGGGATGTTCTCAGCATCTCACTGACTCTGGAGGCTGGGTCTGGGAAGTAAGTCAGGTTGGCCATGGCTGGGTGCTGGGCCTGCTTAGCTGCAAGGGAGGCTGGGCAAACCAAGATCTGGAATTCTGCAAGTTCTACCTGGAGCAGGAAGGAACCACTGTTTCCCACCAAGAGTAATAGATTTCCCCCAAATGCAGGGTGGGGCAAAAGTAGGCTTACAGTGGTTTGTCTGGAAAATAATAGTACAAGAATAAACTCTGTTTCACACACTCACAACTGTAAACCTACTTTTGCCCTATCTTGAATAGAAAAGGTTGCTACTACAGCTGGGTGGCAAAAAGACTAACAGGTATCCACCACAAGCACACCTGGTGTGCCTCTCATCCCAACGGGACACGGGGTGGGGACAGCACAGAGTGTAAAGTGATATGCGTGCACATCCTCTCTCACTACCAGGCCTTCTCTGTCCAATCTCCAGGTCTAGGGTATGTGTACAAATTGATCACACCCTGGGATATTTTCTCATGAAAAAGGGGCTCAAGTGTCATCCCACGAATTCATCTGGAGTTCTCCAGTTTCAAATAAGAGAACCAGATGAGCTCCCGTGTCACTTCCGTTATAGTGACCTTGTAATCATAAACCAGAGCAGGGCCCTGTCAGTTCTCTCCTGCGAATCTGTCCATCGTAGACTGGCTGAATTTCTTACCTGGCGGGGTTCAGTGGCTGGCCATCTGTCTGTCAGTGCAGTGAGCTGGAGGTTCGTGGGACAGGCCTATTTAGAAAATCACCGCAAGTCGATCGTTAGAGGCTTTTAAACTAAACATTTCCCTGCCTCTCACCCACACACCTTAAAGGATGGAGGATGCAGAGGCGGCAGAAGGGCTGTCTCCGTGCCCGTGGCTATTGGCTTTGAGGGCCTCCCTCTATAACTGAGGTTGAGCTGAAAGCAGAGACACAGACTGATGTCTTTCCACTCCCATGATCCCTTTCAGGCTCCCACCCCTCTCAGAATTGCTGGCTTAAGGTAATGTGATCCTATTTTAATGGGTACAAAAAGGAGTCTCCATGACAATCCCAAGGTCAGATGACAGTGTGGGGAGACAACATAAAGAGCCAGACCATCTCCCAGTGGCTCCTAACTCTCATTGTCACATCCAGCTGTTATGGTGAGCATTTCCAAGCCATTCGTAATGATTATGGTCTTATAGACAGAGACTGTTATTCTCAGGTTACAGCTGGGGGAACCGGGGTGCTGAATGAGTCACCTCTGCAACCCCTATTCATTCAGAAGTCAGAAACACACCCTGGTTATTTCTCACTAATGGTTTAACCTCCGAAGCATCGCACTTGTCATGATGTTTATACAGTTCTGTCCCTGGAATTGATGTCCTCAGAAATGTAGATAATACATTCTATTCATAAATAGTCAAAAACTACCTAAATAACTATCTGCTTCTTAGAGGAAGATGACAATAAAGAGATAAGAAGGAAGAAACAGTAGATGAAAGGAATATTGGAAAGCAATATTGTTTAATATTTCAAATCTTAAAGCTACGGCAGCCCTTGGCAGCCAGTATGAGGGAGGTAAGTGAGTCAAAGTTGAGGCAGGGGCCACGGCATCGCCCTGTGCCCGTCTGTCCCCTACTGCTGTGTACACTCCACTAGCGAGTGAGCCCCATCAGATACTAACTCACAAGTCTTTCTACAGTTCCTTGGATGCCACTTATTTGAAACTCAGCAAACCTTATTTTCCTGGAAACCAAACGTCTTAGCCCATCCACGAAATTTTCCTTAACCAGGAATGTCATGGAAATGCCATTTATAAATGTACATGGATTAGAAAACCACTCCTGTTGCAATATCAGTAAACGTCTTAGCAACTTAATAATTGAATACATGAAGGTCAAATCAAAACTATTCTGTAATTGGGTATTTAATAAAAATCAGATTTCTTAAGATGGCAATCGATTGGTGCAACACATGGCTTTCCTGGACCCTGTAAAAGGTTGACGGGGCATTTTAAAGAGCTTTAATGATTGGTAGTTCTGGTTTCTTTATGTCTATTTTTGCTCCAAATCTATGATTTTTCATTTAACTAGTACAGCTTTATTACTTAAGTTTATACTTATCCATCAGTAATAATTAAAATGCTGTTTAATGAAGAGAGAGACTAGCAGGATCGAGAAAGGAGAGAACTTCCTGGAAAACTCAGCTAGCTTTATATATATACTAGGAGCCCTGTGCATAATATACCGTGCACTGGCGGGAGAGCGGGGGTCCCTCAGCCCTTCAGCCTGGCCTGTGCCCTCTCACCGCCTGTGCTGCACCAGCCTCTGTGGCTGCCGGCCTCCATCTTGGCTGAGTTAATTTGCATACAGCCACTCTGATTGGCTGGTGGGCATGGCTTGGCTGGTGGGCGTCACGTAGGCATCCCGGAGAAACTGTCAATTTCAATATTACGCTTTTATTAGAGTAGATATATATAAAGAGCCAAAGAGAAATGCCTGTAGATATAGAAAACAGAATGGGATCAACTGAGCCGTGAACAGGGAAAAACAGCATAGCAGCCCCTAGGGGAAGAGGATGATAGTAGAGGAGACTGCATTTCCCTGCTCCACCTCTAGGCGGCAGTGTCAACTGAGGGCAGCTTGGCTGCTGTGGGTTGTTGGGTTTGTAAATGAAGGCTAATTTCAGCCAAGTTTTCTTTGGTATTATCTTGTCTTAACTCAGGTAGAGTCTTCCATTCATCACATCAACACAAAACTTGCTTTGTTTCCCCTCAATGGTTTTGCTGGAACTAAACACGAACCCTTCAAAATGTAAGTCCTTGGACCCTGGCATTTGCAGTTTATAGGCAGTCGATAGTAGGGAGAGAGAATAGAAGAAATCATGGAAAGGCTCTCTGGCTGCCTCTTTCCGCCACCCAGCTCTGGTAGACCCACAGAGTGAGCCACACTCTGTGGTGACATGTCATTACTAAGGGGTGACATGTCATTACTAAGTCGGCCTTGGTACCATCAGTGGTACAGAAGAGCATCAGGCCACCAGCACAGGTCATCGTGGGCCCTTGCACGATCACACTTTCTCTCCTTCGTTCACTTGAGTAGAATTAACCTGTGTGGGCCTTGCTTGTATCCTAATATGGGATTACTTACACTGCCCTGGATACATCAGGCGCCATTATCCCTCCACCCAGAGGCCCACAACCTTGACAAGATGTTCTCACTCCCTCTGCCCTGATTCACCCCTGCTCCTTCTTCTTGGGTGTCTGCTTGGGTGTCACCTCCTCGGAAGCTCTCTTTCACTCTGTGAGTTCCCATTGCACTCCACGCTTCACTCCAGCCTAGTACTTGCCATACCTAACCGGTACTGAATTGCCAATACATTTTTCCTGCTAGACAACCCCGTCTCCCTGGAAGACTGGTGCTCCTGCAAATAGAAAATCCATCCTATCTCCTCATTCCTTGTGCCAGGCCAGGCACTGGGCAAGCGCCTACTGAGCAAGTGAATGAAATTACTCTCTCGACCCTTTGGCTCCCAACCTGGTTTTCACAGTTTAGCGGTGGCTTTGTGGGCATCGGAGCACCCTCTTCTGTCTGAGCAGAGTTTGCCACGTGCCGGGCATGAGCCTGGTTCTCTGATAGGCGCGGTCTCAGAACCTTGGTCCTCAGACCCAGCCTGAAGTCACTCCCTCCCTTCAGACATTGAGTCAAGGTGAAGGCAGAGTTTTCCTGCATCTGATAAGATTGTCAAAAACTCATCTAACTGTAACCTGTTAGCTCGAGGGACCTCAGAGATCATGCAGTCACATCCCCTCTACTTGGCATACCAAGCTTGTGGGCAGGCTAGAAGCAGGAATGTTTGTCTTCTGCAGAGTCCTACTGTGTTCACTCCCTGATTCTCGGGCTCCTAAGAGCCCACTCCTGGGACACAGTGAGCTCACATTAGTGAGAAATCTACATTTCTTGGGTGAAATAAATGAATATGGTAGCTTACCCATCCTAGAGCCCCTTGCTTCAGGATGAGCTCAGTGCACTTAGTAGGGGGCTCACGAGCAGGAGCCATTAGAATGGGGTCTCCAGTGCTATTAGCAGTTACAGGTGCCCCATCCTCTGTAATCTGCTTTTAAAAGGCACTGGTGAGGTTTTGATGGCGTCAATGGATGACCCAGACGGCTTCATCCCAAATGTTCAAACGGAGCCAAAAATTTGGGAGAGTCTAAGGTATTCATCTCCGTAAAAAAAAAATAATAAAAAAAAAAAATCCAAACACATGGACTAAGATTGCTCTTCTCCACCCAGATACATTAACTTTTTCTCCTCCTTTTCGCCCCTTTGTTCCTCTGCATTCTGCCATTACCGTGTTCGGGTTATTGCCCACATCTGGAGCGTGGCAGCTGCCCTGGCGAAACGCACGCCGCGGTATGTCATTTGGAGAACTTGAATACAAATATCCGTTAATTAAAAAAATACAGAAGCATGTTTGTCAGCTGGTAATTATGTAAAGAACTCCAGCTCCCAAACTAATTTAAAAAGCGAAATGAAAATAACTTTCACCAGCAGCTTCACAAAACGCAACAATTGGACAGTTAGCCGTTCACTTCCTCCTGGGTATCTCGGCATCCTTTGCAAACATCTATGAAGTTTCTTTGGGGTGAGCAGGTGGGCCCAGGAAGATAGTCAGGGAGGCAGGAATGGGTAGGAAGACCACTGGCTTCTGTTATTTGCTCCCCACTGTAAAGTCCAGGCAGGGCTTTTCACCCTTGGCGCTGCTGGTGTCCTGGGCTAGGCGAGGAGCTGTCTTGTGGATGGTAGGATGTCTAGTAGCATCGTTGGCTGCTTCTCACTACGTATCCCCTCCCCAGTTGTGCCAAACAAAACTGTCTGCAGACGTTACTATAACAAATACCCCTGAGGAAAGGGGGTGGGGAGAAGTGGTCCCCATTGAGAACCACAGAGATTTTCATTTGCTGTAGGACATGAAGACAAGAGCATGGGAGACCTGAATGGAGGTGGGCATGCCCTCATTCTAATGGTATGACCCTGGTCAAGGCACCTGGCTCTTCTCCACACCGGCCTCCTCATCTCTGAGATGGGTTGCTGTGAAGATCATGAGATGCGGAAGCTTTCGAATATAGAAAAAGGGCATTATGAACATTTTACTATTGTTGTTATTGTAGCAAGAAGGCTCCTGAAGTGCAATTTGGAGCGAGGCCACACAACAGATTTGCCCAGTGGGAAGCCACTCCCCATTAGGACTGAGCCGTCCCGCAATTCCAGGCTGGCGGGACGGGTAGAATTACAGTGTTCTTTGCGGCATCTCTGGGCCGAGGATGGTGATCTGGGGAAGGCACACCTGCTAAGCAGTAGCCAGTAGGGGTGGGACAATCTCACACACACAAGGGGAAGTGCTGGACCAGGGCTCGGGCTCCTATTCATCCCCACTCTGCTCTCAGAACTGGTCAGAATGTGTTTGGACCACACCAGCTGCTGTACGGTTGTGTACACCCAGGGCTGGCTCCAGTTCAGAGAAAGTTTCAGAATCTTTCCTGATGGTGTTTTGAAAAGAAAGAGATTGTCGGTAGTCTGGGTTGATGGGAAGGCAGGTGAATGGATTGAACTAACCTCTTACAGGCCCTTCCAGCTCAAGAATTCTAGGATCCCAGGTTAACAGCCGGGTATTCTAGGTCCAGACACTGCCTATGGAAACCCCCGATTTCTGAGCAGGGCGTTCCTCGGCAGCAGCTGCCACTCACTGTGGACTCACTGCTCTGTGCTGGAAACTGGACCGAGCGTTTGGTCTATTCTCTCATTTAATCTTCCACAGACTTCTGTAAGGGAGGTCTCATCCCCATTTTGCAACTGAGCAAGTTTACAAACTTGCCACAGAGCAGGTGGGTGCCGTTTGCAAGAGCAAGTTTGTCAGTTTCTCATCTAAACTCAGGGAGAGCAGTGCCTCTGACTCCAAGCACACAGACACCTGGGGAGGACCTGTCTGTGTGCTCCAGAGGAGGGCCACTGAGCTGCCAGTCATGTCCAGGACCAGCCCAGGTCTCCTGCGCGGGGCACTCTATGGCCCTCTTTGAAGGCCCCGTGGTATGCGAGGGTTTGGGTGCATGCCTACGAATAGTAATGTAAAAAATGAAATAAAGGCGCGAGGGAGGAGCTGACAGCTTGACTGGAACACATACAAGTAATACCCCCAAGATGACAACTTCTGCAGAGCAGCGCCTCGCCTGCCCAGGTCCTGGGAGACACACGCCGCGCTGACAACTGGCAGGAATCCACCTCGCGTCTGCCTGCTCTCGCCGACTTTTTCATTTTACACGATTAAATATTAAATCGAGTAAACACTTTTCATTTGTCTGTACTATATTGTCAGTCCATTTACCCTTTCACAACAGCATCCAATTACATTGCCGTCACGTACTTCCCTGGGCAACTCCAAAATCCTGTCCCAGGGTAAAGCAATGATGTGCCCAAACCGCGAGCAGGGGGCAGGGCTCCCGCATTCTACTTGCGGCCAAGCATGTACATTTATGCAAGTCACATGTTCCTTTTCCAGGTGATTGGAATGGGCAGGCGAGGAAGGCCCCGCCTCTTCCCCCCAGCAGATGGGAAGTTGATTGATTGTGAAAATGCAAGATTTTAATAGTTGAGCCCCGTCAACTCAAGTACCAGGCTGTGGATCACTTTACCGTCTTGAGACCCAGAACCTGTCACTTTCTGTCACTTCTCCGGCTGTCACTTGCTGGTGCTCTGGAATTGCCCATTGTTTCCCAGTGTTAAATATCCAAAGAAAAATCGAATGAGGCCAGCATGCTATGGGAAAATAATGCATTTCCGAAGTCAGAAGGAAGTGAGGTTGTTGGACTGGCTGATGTTTTGGATTACCCATGTTGCTGTCTTTCCATTCACAGAGATCATCAAAACTTTGTAATATCTAAAACTTAATTTTGAGACAATACAAAAGGAAGGATACTTGGCCACGTACATAAAATGGCAGTGACTTGTATGGTGGTATTTCGTGGCACTTCTGAGTACCGGCATCCCAGGACCCACTGCAAAAGCCAAGGAAGACCTGAGAACTGGCATCTGATGGTTACTATTGTGCAGCCCTTGACTCAGCTCCCTCCCGGTGACCATGAACCTGCTCCTCACTTCCTAAGTGTTGATTGAGTACCACCGTTTAAAAGATAGAGCCGATCATCTATCAACATCCCAAACCATCCCTGTAAATAAGCAATACTGTTAACCAGCCCAAGTAGGTTTGTCACCAAAAGAAAATAAATTAAATCAAAATAATTAAATCAAGCAGATTTAAGATGTTACCCGGAACTTTAATTTAGTTACTGTCCCAGGGCTTCCAACCCATCCTTGCCTTCTATTCATCTTCCCATTCTTGCACTACTTTTTCTGGGCCTGGGGTAATATTACTTGACCTCTTCTTGGCCCTAATGACCCATCTGCTTGGCTGGGAGTATAGCACTCGTATGCATCTGGCAAGGGATAGCACCCTTAAATGAATGTTTTCAGAAAGTATTTTGAACGTGAAGTGCTCAGTATTAATATTGCTTTCCAGTGCCCTAGACAGTCTAATGAAATGGTATCTTAATTTCTGTTGCAGCTAATTTATTTTGGAAGTGAGTCTACTGAATACAGATTTCAGTCTGGGGGTCACTGGGACAATTTCTTCTTCCTTGGGGCAAATATTGACCTCCTGAGCCTCCATCAATATTTACCTCTTGGGTCAATAAATCTCAGTGTTGACCTTGATAAAAGTCAACATCTGCACCGAACCTCCGGGTCTTCTTCGTCTGTGCTGCCTTCGTTCCAAGTCTGCCATTGATTCTGTTCTAATGAATCCTTGTTTGCAGGAGTTTATAACACAAGCTGTGGGCATGCCCTCAGGGGTAAAGTCAGCGGTACATCCTCGGACATTTGTGTAGAAATCCTGAATGGAGTTATTAGAGAACTTCTAAGATCTAAGAGAATTCTTGACCTTATATTCATACTTTCTTCTTGTGGGGGTGGGGGTGGGGGAACCTTTCTGGGGGGGCCCACCCAATAGGGAATAAAGTGCAGACTAGGCAAACTCCTAACACAGTCTGTCAAGCTGGTCAGTGACAGTCCCTGAATGTCTGAAGGCCGTCTCTCTATTTGGAAGAAGGAGGCACAGCGTACATGTAGCCTGGCCTTGTGTCTGTAAATGTTGTACCACAGACATTAATCTGGACATGCTGACTGTAATCAATAACTCTCTTCTTGACCAAAGAGGCCATGTAGCTTTCACTCCAAACTATGAACATGCTTGGAACAGTCCATTAGCTGGGCTGGGAACCTATTGATTTATATGTGCAGATTTCGTCTTTCAGTGGTTGTGTTCATTGAATATTTTTTAAAGGAGCCGCTGTACCATGTCCTTTGCATAGACAACGTTCTTGCTCAGGCCCCACAGTGCAGGCCAGCAAGGGGCTGAGAATACAGAAATGCAACAGACAGGGCGCTCACTCCGAGGCAGCGTTCTCTATAGCATGGACAGAGTGAAATGCTTCTTCATTTCTCCTGTATCGCATCTCACTCAAATGCTTATACCCAGGCCTCTCCCACTGTGAACAAGTACGGATGAGAGAGATGGTGCGTAAGTCTTTAGCACTGGGATCATAGGCTGAAAGGACAGTGACTCCAACCACCTCCCCACATTTCACCAGAATCTCATCATCTGTGGTCTTCAGGGGATACTGGAGGAATTAACCTTGGTTGAAGACATGGCTCATGTGTTTCATAAGAGGAGGAGGGTCTGCCTTTCAAGGCCCCTGGAGAAGATGGTTTACAAGAGGGAGAAGGGCAGTTGTGAAAGCCAGATCAATATAGCATGGCTGCTGCATTCATCACGCTTTGTCTTGGGGGTTGAATTTAATTGCTTTCCATATAGATTCTAGTAGAGAGAGTGGTTCATCACAAAGTACTTTGTTCAGAAATGTTGCACAGATAAACAGATTTCTAGAATGAATGTGTGTAAGACTCAAAACTCTGTCCAACACATCTTATGATAAATGAGACTTTTTATACATTTCCCATTGATTTATGTGCTTTTAATGGGCCCATTTGCAAGGAGCAGTGCTTCCAAATTTTCAAAGGTGTTTGTGTGTGTGTGTGTGTGTGTGTGTTTGGTGGAGGGTGGTCAGGGAGAAGAGTAGGAATTCATTCCAGAAAGCTAACTATTGGGAGGCTAAGTCTCTCCCACAAACCGTTCCTCTCTTCTCCATTACTTTCTCAGTCCTATCAGTAATCCAAGCTGTAAAAACCTGTTTTTACTTGCCTAAATATTTTCAAGTAGTTGAGGCACATAGATTGGTGATAGATGGAAGGGAAAGAGGTTTTGGCGTTACTCACAAATAGGGTTTATGTCGTTTACATTTTTAGCTTAATTGTCAGCTTCCCATCCTAGATCTTGCTGGAATCCCGGGCCACATGTCTCCATCCAGGAGATCACTCAGTCTGGTCTCTGGACTGTTAGCAGTTTCTGGAACCACAATCAAATCCATCTTGATGAGTTTGATTAATTGAGCTTCAGGAGCTTGTTCTGGGCTGATCTTTTGAATCAAAGCCTTCAGGCCCCAGGCAGCGTGTGTTAGAAGAACTTTAACTATACTCCAGGGCCTCTTTAGAAAGATTGGGTTTGCCTCGGTGTCCTAAACGCTATTTCTGAAAATGGCAAACAGGAGCAAAAACAAACCAACGTGATGTCTCATGGCAGAGTCTGTCCTATTCCATGGGAATAGTTGGGAATTAGCTACCTTGCTCTTAAAAGAACAGCTGGATGCTGTTCTCCTCATTGCAGATTTAATCAAGGAGAATTTGCCTTTTGTTTATTTCTGACAAGTGAATTCACTTTTCTTTCTGTTCCTTGTTTCCTGCGTCAGGCCAAGGTCTTAGCAGGTGCTCTGCCTTCTTCTCTACGTTTCATGGACATACAAGCAAAGCCATTCATTCATTCGTTCATTCAGGCAACAGCCGTTTATTAAGTATCTGGTATTTGCCAAGCACTTTGCTGGGAACTGAAGGGGGAAAAAAAAAGAAGTGGATCAATCAGGATTGCTGCCCAGAAGGAAGACAGAACCTAGGGGAATAGAAAGACAGGTCTAAACAAACATGTGCAATAAACAGTTAGACGAGATGATGAAGAATGACCTAAAGCAGTGCTAATGGACACAGAGGGGAGGGTTTAGACATGTGGGGAGTCAAAGGGTCATGTCCACTGTCCTTGAGCATTAGTCACACTTAGGGAGTGTCACACGCATGGCCCCAAGGTTGGTAACAGAGTGGAAGGCAGGGCATTCTCTGAACTCGGGGCCAGTAGAGGGCAGGCAGGTTTGTGTAGAAAGTGCTGTCCTCATCGTCGGGTGGTTGACCGTGGGGGACCTTGCAGATGTCCAAAGAGCGATAGCAACTTGTCAAGTGAATAGATGATACGGAAGCTTGAACTTGGGGGGCATCTGGACTAAAGAGAAAGGTTTGTGATTTTTTTTTAAACATATGGGTGGTTGATGGAGGCTTGGAAGTGGGTGAGATTAGACAAATGGCTACTGCATGTGGAATGAGGAGAAAAATAGTAAGACAAAACCCCAGTACAAATCAGCACTTAGGAGTATATTAGTCAGGGTTCTCCAGAGACGCAAAACAAAAAGGTTGTTTATATAGAGAAAGAAAGCTTTATTACAGGGAATTTGCTCACGTGATTATGGAGGCCGAGAAGTCCCGTGGTCTGTCATCGATAAGCTGGAGGCCAGAAGAGCCGATGGTATGAGTTCTTGTCTAAACGCCTGCAGGATGAGACCCGGGGAGAATCAGCGTTTCAGTTTGAGTCCAAAGGCAGAGAAAATTAATGTCCTAATCTCATCAAAGAGTCAGGCAGGACGAGTTCCCTCTTCCTTTGTTCTAGTCAAGCCTTCAACAGATTGCACGAGGCCCACCACATCAGGGAGGACAATCTGCTTCACTCAGTCCACTGATTTAAACACTAACCACTAACCTCATCTAGCAACACCCTCACAGGCATGCAGACGATCCTGTTGACCAAATTTCTGGACACCCTGTGGATCAGTGAAATGGACACGTAAAACTACAATCACAAGGGGCTTGCAGAGGAGAGAGAAGGGGTCCTGGAGACAGAGAAGGTACCAGTAAAAGACAGAGGACAAATGCTCCCTTTTGTATGACCAATCTCCTACCTTAACCACCTTTGCTAGGAGGTCTTACACGACTGTTTGCATCTGTGTGAACACACTAACAGCTATGTGTGAAAGGCATAGTACTAGGTACTATAGGAGAATTCACAGATGATGGTGCTTCTATGCCATCAAATTTAGGGAAAACAGGTGGGCACCTCTGTGGATAAGAGGGAGGAATGAATGAAGACACCCATGGAGTAGGGATGGGGCTGATGAAAACACTGAGTGAGGCTGAGTACCAGGCCGGCCAGTCTCACTGTCCTAAATGTGAGTCCTTTATCTCATCACTTACCCATGTCAGGGGTGGGGGGCATTGTGGCGAGCCAGCGCAGCTATGGCATACTCAGCCCCAGGGCGCCTTATGTGCCACACCAGCTCAGCCAGGTTCAGTGACCTTGAGAGGGGGTGGTGAAGGACTGAGAAAAGACAGACAAGAGAATGAAAGCTGGGTCTGGGCGGAATGCTGCTCCCAGATGGAGAGAAGCGCCACAGGCTACAAGCTGAGTCTTTATTTTACAGCAGATTCCAGGAGGCAAAGTAAGGGCGTGGTCAAGATGGTTACAACATTCTCGTGGGTTTTGATCCTACTCAATTACATGCACCTGAACTCTATCAAGCCCACGTCACTCAGGCACGTGGGGCCACGTGTTTGGACTATAGGTACAAGCTTACAACTCTAGCTGTTGGCTATAATTGTGCTGGGAGGGCTTTGCCCTCGAAGCTGGAACTTGCACGTGGCCATGACAGGACTGTGCCCTCTCATTAATTCAAAGCTTGAACCTGTCCAAACACTGTAGCCACTCTCCACAGGGTGTATCCTGAACCAGAGGATGGGGGGTGGGCTCACATGGAGGAGCTTCTTACAGATGCTTGTCCACAGTCAAAAGGAGGCTATTTGCATGCAACACCTGTCCACTTAAACTTCATTTAGGATTGGGCTCCTCTGGGGACACCCCCAGACGCCTATCATTCTGTCTTTGTGCTAGATGAGTGGTCATGATCACACAATTATTCTTTTTTACGCACACTGTCAGGTCCTTTTTAATTTTATTTTTTTTTAAATTCTAAACTGCATCTGCTAGAAATGGCAAGTTAACATTTTCTAAGTGCCATACCCTGCGTTCTGCATACACCATCTCCTTGAACTCTTCCCGCGGTTCTTTGAGATAGTCTGGCAAACCTAAAACGTCACTCCATTCGATAATATAAGACACTGCAAGGCTTGAGAGACCTCTGTTCTTCTCTGTGCCAAGTAGCACACAATCAAAGAGTCTTCCTCCTGAGGGACAGTCGGACCTTCAGATGGGTGGAGTCTTGCCCCTCTCACAGAGGAGGAAACAAAAGCTTCTGAGGACTGACTCGCTAGTAAACGGTAAAGCTGGCCCCGAACCCAGGTCTTCAGACATTTGGTGTGTTGACACCTGCCTGGTCCTTTGGGTCACCCTGTGGTCCCTAAGATTGCCCACACAGGAAGAGGTCAAGGCTGGTCTCAGATCTCTTTTCTGGCCAGGCGGAAGTTAGCACTGACTCGGCAGGCAGCCTGTATCCTGGCCAGCCATGCCTCTTATGTCTTAGAAACCTCTCCCATGCAGAATTCACGAGGCTGCCAAGACCCAACTTTTCTCCAAAGCCCCCACTCTCTCTTCTACTTGGATGTGGCAGGACTGGCAGAGTAGTGACTCCATTCTTTTTTTAAAATATATTTTTATTGATTTCAGAGGAGAGAGATAGAAACGTCAATGATGAGAGAGCATCATTGATCAGCTGCCTCCTGCATGCCTCACACTGGGGATTAAGTCCGCAACCAGGGGATGTGCCCTGACTGGGAACTGAACCATGACCTCCTGGCTCATAGGTCGACACTCACCCACTGAGCTATGTCAGCTTGGCCTGGCTCTATTCTCAAGCAGGCTCAACACCAGGTAAGATGGGCCTTCCCCACAGCCTTTGACTAGCTTTCAAAATAAAAAAATTAAATATTAATACTTGACAATTAATCTCTGACTTGAAAGAGCCGTATATACCATATGTGTAACCCTTAGACATTTTAATTTCCATTCTGTGCCAGTAAGATAACATCCTGAAAATGAAATGGAATCATCAATTAGCAGTTCCCCAGGACAGACGGATCTGCAGGTGTGAGCAGTTCTCACCGTCTCGGCCAGGGCTGTAGGTGAGAGCAGGAGCGTGAGAGGAAGAAGAAGAGAGATGAGCCTGGGAGCCCTGAAATACGTCGCTGAGACCGGGAGGTAGAAGCCTGGCGTCCGTGAACACGGGCTAGCTCATCCTCACCCGGCCTAGTGAACGCATCAGCCACAGCAGCCATTGGCTTAGCCACAGTGGGGTTGACTGGGGCATAGGAGGAGACACCAAAGAAGCTGAATGAATGAGTGAATGAATGAGTCTGCTGTGAAGACTTTGAAATTTGTTGCAGAATCAGATGGTGTGCATGTGAAGTGGGTTAAGAACACCACCCAAGAGAAACACACACACACACACACTCTCACGCACGCGCGCCAATCAGTACAGGGCCTGGTGGTCCTGGGACTGTTTTCCTGCCTCTGTGTTGCCAAGGGTGACAACTGGAATTGCCTGGCAGCAGTTGTAAAAAGTGCTTGTAGATCCTTGGCGAGAAGTCATCAGGCCAGAACAGTGCATTGTGATTTCTTATTATATTTAATGGAAAGTGGAAGCATTCGGATATTTCCAAAGTGTAATTTGTTCTGATGGGTAGGCCGACAGTGAATTGGGCTGCTTCGCTAGGAAAGAGGCAAAAAAATAAATTAAACAAATTAATGACTGTGACGCATTCCAGGGGAAAGAAAATGCAGTTGATAATCCGCCCCAGGACCCCCCCCTAACAAAAATCATCATTTTTATTGCAGTCGCATCTCCTGGGGCTGCTGCTTCTTGTGGGTATTTTTAAAGAAATCTTCCCCTCCTGTCATTTTCTTTAGCCCAATAAGCACAGTTGCTAATTTTCTCTCCTTTGGAGATCTGCACCCCTCACCCCCCGGAACCATATGCCATTAAAATGCTTAGACATGTGGAAATGGACTGAAGAAGATCCGAGGAGACAGGGAGTTTCAGATGGGGAGAACTCTGTCAGATGGAATGAGGCTGACATCAGATTTCCTAACCAAAAGAGAAAGATCCTACTCCGGGAGGAGGAGAGTTATGCCCAGTCTCTGCAAGGTTCCAGAAGGCATCTCATTCCCAGGCACCACTCAATGCACACCCTCTAGCAAGTGCTCATTGCCCACACGAGGGAGTGAATGAGGGAATGAATGAATGAATGAGTGAGTGAATGAATGAATAAGTGAATGAGTCCATGAATAAATGAATGAGTGAATGAGTCAATAAAAGAACGAAGGAAGAAACAAGACAGATGAGCGACTGAAGCAGGAGGCAGACGGGAGTCGGGAAGTTGGTCGCTGTGGGATGCATTAGTAGGACCTGCAAGCAGGTGGGCGTAGGGGGGACTCAGCCACAGCGCGGAGGCTTCGGCCTGTGCCCCTGGTGACGATGTGGACCCAGGTTCCATGCCCGCTTCTTCATAGAACTTCTCACATTTTGCATTTATCTGTGCAGTTATTCAATTCATGTTTCCAGAGTATTAGTCAACTTATATTTAAGAACTGGTATCCATGGCACCAACCAACCAGAGCAGAGACAGTCAGAATGGATGCCCAGCTAAAACCTCCACAGCCTTTCCGAATGTGAGGGCTGACTGTTCAACCTCTGTTGCTAGACCTAAGCTTTGTGAGGCTGAGCACCATGCTTGCTTTCATGACGAATTAAGGCCTCAGCGCTTAACTCAAGCATCTGATATAAATATAGTTGGTCAGTTTAGACACAGCGCCTGCTCTGTTTATAGTAACTACTCAATTAATATTTGTGGAATGAATGAATGCAGTATGTAGGAAGTGAATGGATTGGAATGAAATGTCCTCAAACTGCAGGACAAGTTGCCCTTCCTCTGGGGTCCACACCGGACCACCCTGGGGCCTGGGCACAAGGACAAGGGAAGGCAAAGGCAGACCCTGGCCCACGGACAGCCAATGTATTTCCTCCGCAGCATTTCCCCTGGAGCTCCAGCCCCCTCCCCTCCGTGTATTAATTAAAGACTGTGGATTAAGCCAGCGTTCTGTCCGTTTCTTTCAAAGCGATGGCTACTTGCTGGAGAAATGCTCTCTTTAGGGCGGTTAAAGCAACTGGCTTTTCACTTTTCCTTCTCCTCCATTACCCCACGGCCCTGCTTCCTCTACTTCATGCAACAGGACAACCGCAGTGATTGCCATGGTCCGCCTGGAGCAGCCCACAGAGAACGTGGTCTCTGGGTGCTGATGGAAGGGGAGCAGGCCAGGGTCATCAGTGGTCAGTTCCCCGGCTCTTAGCAGCCTCCCTGCTCTGGCTGAGTTAAGGCACCTGTAACATATTGATGTCCACCGTGCTCAGATGTGCTGAGGACAAAGCGTTTCCTACATAATGTCTCAGTCAACTCCTCTTTCCGGCATCCATCACATAAGTATCCTTTACTCTGTGGCAGCGAGTACACCTAAGAACCTTCCTGTGTCATAGGAGGAAGTGGAGGAAGGACTTTGTGATACAGCTGTTTGGGGGGTGGGGGGTGGGAAAGGACCGGGCCATCTACAGTGATGCAGCCTGCCATGGAGGTGCTCAGCATAGGCCAGTGCCAATGAGCTGCCTGTGGGACTCAGCTAGATGACCTCTAAGGGCCCTTGCTCGGTTGAAATACAGTTGTCTTAGGAGGTCAGAACTGAGCGGAGACTATCTCCCCTTCTCCACTGACGGTCAAGGGCGTGCACTTTCTGGGCCATCTGCTCCGCCCCGTCTGTATAAAGAGCTGGAGGGGGCTGTGGGCAAGGGGTTGGGGATAGATAGGAGAACACCAGGAAGGCGAGGCAGAATGAAGATTCCTGAGCCCCAGACAATTTGTAATTTGGAGATCTTTCATGTCGTCAACAGTGAATAGTAAGTAAATTAATAAAGTCTCCATGGAAGTGACAAATAATCAACTATAGTAGCATAAAATATGTCTGAACTCAACTCTAATGTGACTATAAAATAAAATGCCAAAGCTGGGGTAGCCTTTTTATTTGAGAGAGAGAGAGAGAGAGAGAGAGAGAGAGAGAGAGAGACCTGGTATCAACTTTCCCAATCCCTCTCTAATCCTCTCGTGGCTACAGGCAATGGCTGACTCTACGTCCTCTGGAACCTATGGTGCTGACTTCCACACCTCAGGCCCCTCATGGGGAAACCTCGAGGGATGTCATGAGATACGAGAGTTGTTCACAGGTCCTGGTGAGAGTGTAGACTCTTGTGTGCACATGCACACAGGCATGTATACGCACACGGCACACACAGGAACATGCACATGGGCATGCACACAGGCACCTAATGCACATGGGCATGCACACATGGCATGTACACACAGACATGCACATGGACATGCACAAATACATGGACACACACACAGACACCTGGCAGACCGGCACCCTGGGTGTGTGCCACTCAGCGGATGGTGCTGTGGAACCCAGCCTCAGCAAAGAGAGAAAGGGGATGAGGAAAGATCTAAATCAGGATCACATAAATAAGCCTGTGGCAGGCAGAGAAAAACCCTAACAACTAATCACACCAGGGAAAAGTCACTGCGGAATTTATATAAAAACAGTATATTAGAAAAGCTCTTTGAGAAACCTCTGAGGGGCAGGAATCACGAACACTCTTTCTTGGTGGTCTGTGGTTACCATGTATAAGAATTACTTTTTTTGTGAAAAATTGATGACTAATATGATTATTTTCTGTCAGCCATCAGCTTTTTTTACTTTATCATCATACTTAGTGGACGTGTGGCGCTCTCTCTCTCTCTCTCTCTCTCTCTCTCTCTCTCTCTCTCTCTCTCATTTGTGTTTAACTCCCATTTTTGCATCTTTGATCTTTTCTTCTCTTTGGACTATCAACATGTTCGAGTCAGAAACAAATAAACAGAATTCTGTTTTTTCTTTAATTCTCATTGTTCCTCTAGCTCCTGCCTTTTCCAGGACAGATGTATAGGATAGATGTATGTATAGGATAGATGTATGTATAGGATAGATGTATGTATAGGATAGATGTATGTATAGGATAGATGTATGTATAGGATAGATGTATGTATAGGATAGATGTATGTATAGGATAGATGTATGTGCATTTGCCTCAGCTGATTTCGAGCCTTGGGCTCATGATGGGCCTTTTTTAAAGCATGGTTCATGGTTTCAGCTCTTCTTTCCCTTCCCCTTCGGCCAGTTGCCTCTCCCCTCAATTTGAGTTCATTGCTGCCGACTTCAATCAGGTGAAAGGATGTCCAGGGAGCATTTTGGCCAACGCTGTGAAGCAGATACAAAATGTACCCTCAATATTCCCCAGGATTTTCAATTCTCCCTTTGACAAGTTTTTAGACTCTATCCATAGCGGGAGCTTCTTTGGGGGGGAAAGGGTCTGAGGGCTTACATTCATTACCATCCCTACATTTGTTATTAAAGCACAGAGTGACTATATTAAGTGTGTGCATCTCAAAGATGAGCTGTCTGAGAGAAGAAACCAGGGTTTCTCAGAGCGAGGCCCTCCCCATTTTTCCTTATCTTTAAAACTGACCCTTCCTTCAGTGCTCAAATGAAACATCTCTATGCCCACGAGGTCCTCCTAGCCACATGCACCCCGAAGAAATGGCCCTTTTTTGAACTGGGGGTTTTTAAGACACTAACTGTCTAGTTAGACATTTTTGTTCACACCCATCCCAACCTCAGATACTTGGGATCATGACTCTAAAGCTTTGCCACAAAATGATTTGAATGATGACACACTGTATTTGAACTTGGGAACATGTCTGGGTGGATCCAAACCTTCCAGAGACTATTTGGGGGTTTGTTTGTTTTTCAGAACAGAACATGTCTCTTTGAACTTACTTCTACATCTACGTTCTCTGCCCTGATGGAGCAGGCATCGTCTCTCTGACCTGGGCTGTTCTTAGAATCTCCCCTTTATTGGGGGTGGAGGGTCACTCTTCGTTCCCCAAGAGGCCTTTCAGCCCAGATCTGCTTCAGGGATTTTTCTACCAAGGAGTTGAGGTGCTCTGTGCCAATGGTCCTGCTGGTACCCCAGAATTCCAAAGATCAGCATGGAGGCGGGTGGTTCCCCACCTCCCCCCTCCCCTCAGCTGTGTAATGTGAGATGGGAGAAGAGAGGGATTAGCCCAGATCAGCCCTTAGAGAAAGATACAGCTTCCTGCGTGGAGAGCAGGGCAAGCTTCTTTTGTAATGCATAAGCATGAGTAGAGACCTGATGGTAGAAATGAGCATGGGACATTGGAGGAAGGTGGTCACAGAGAGAGCAGCCTGGTCTAGCTGGAACATGTAGGAGATATGAAATTCGTTAAATAAGCGAGGCCGGATTCTGAAGGATCTTCAACACCAGCCAGTAGAGATCCGCCCTGGTGTGAGGGACACTGGGCGGCAGCCTTGTATATTTTAAACCTGGGAAATGAGCTAATGCTTAGGTTTCCATAAATAACAAAGCAAAACGAAGAAGCCGAGGCTTGCCAAATGCCTTCAGTTCCTCTTGAGCCTGTTGCCCGATTTATCTTGGACCTTCCACGCACAGACATGTGCAGCTTTTCTTGGATTATTTATTTTGGTTTTAATGTACACAGTGGAGAACTCGATGTGAGCTTGGCTGGGTGCTTCAGAGGAAAGGGCTGTGTTGTGTGTGCATCTGCGGACGCAACTGGTACCCAGACCATCTGTGGGTGGTTCCTGCCATTCTGAGCAGCCCCCCTTCTCTCGAGTGAAGGCTCCTACGCCGAGTCATTTGGTGGCCACTGAGTTTTATTTTAGGAGTGTGTCTTAAATAGTGTGGGCTTCCCACTCACACTGCAGAAGAGGAATCAGATTTGTCCAGCAACAGCACGCTGCTCAGGCGGGCTGTGTCTTTTGTCGCAGGCTGAACGGGGAAACGCTCAGCCTTTGATCCCCAGGGGCGAGAGCATCCAGGGAAGACGCTAAGCAGCCCGTGAGAGTTGGAGTCTGAAATATACTCTGTCACTCCACATGAAGATGCGCATGGATCACTGTTGCAGCATTGCAGAAGAATCAGAATGAGAAAACCAGAACTGGGTGAGACCCAGGAGTCCAGCTGCCTACGTGTTAGTATTACTAAACTCCCCACCAGCAGGTCCAATTAGGAGCCATCTTGCTCCTTCCTCGCTTTTTCTGGCACAAGATTCACCCTTACAAGGGTTTCCAATCCATGGTACCTGGTAAGTTCATACATTGCCTACATACACTTCTGGAGAGATTGAGAGATATGTCTTAAAAGCCCCCCAAAATTATACCTGGTAAATTCACATCCAGGAATTTAAGGAAATGAATGAATGAATCACTCAGTAAATGTGGAATATTCCTCTCAGTTTCTAGTAGTGAGCAGATTAAGTGAGTTAAGAATCATGTTGTAGAATAATAAATATTCAGTAGAACACAGTAGTAGGTGATATTTTCATCGGTGCCTTTTATGAGAGCATTATATGTGTTATTTTGTTTAACATTCACTCAGCCTGTGTGTTTTGTGCTCTGGGTGTGTACATGAGGGTGTTTTGGAAGCTTGGAGGGTTGGGGAGTCTGTGAACACTTCTGAGTTTTGGGGGACCAGTTAGCGGTACCTCCTCCTTCACATCCTCTAAGCTGTCGCCTACGTGGCTGTCCCCAGCCCCAGCCATGTGCCTCTCTGGACTTAAACAACCATTTCCCCACTAAGCTTACCCTCATCGTCAACCACCTTTTACTTC